>PVKS010041885.1:0-15753 GCA_004027875.1 Aplodontia rufa
TCAGGATCTTCTATTCTGTTCCATTGATCTTGGGTTCTGTTTTGATACCAATACCATGCTGTTTTTGGTACTACAGCTCTGTAGTACAATTTCAGGTCAGGGATTGAGATACCCCCTACTTCTTCCTTCCTGTAGAGTACTACTGTTTTGGCTAGTCTGGGTCTCCTGTTATTCCATATGAACTTGAGAATTGCTTTTTCTATATCTGTGAAGAATACCATTGGTGTCTTGATGGGGATTGCATTAAATCAGCATAGGACTTTGGGTAGAATGGCCATTTTTATTATATTGATTCTGCCTAATCATGAGCATGGAATGTTTTTCCATCACTCAGGTCTTCTGTAATTTCTTTTCTTAGTGTTTGATAGTTTTCTTTGTAGAGGTTCTTAATATCCTTTGTAAGGTTAATGCCCAAGTATTTCATTTTTTTGGAGGAGATGGTGAATGGGAGAGATTTCCTGATTTCGTTTTCTGTGGATTTATTGCTGGAGTAAAGGAATGCTAGTGACTTACTGGAGTTGATCTTGTAGCCAGCTACTTTGCTAAAATCACCTATAAGCTCTAGGAGTTTTCTAGCCAATGTTATTGGGTCTCCTAGGTATAGAATCTTGTCATCAGCGAATAGAGATAGCTTCCTCTTTTCCTATAGGAATACCTTTGATTTCCTTGTCTTGCCTGATAGCTCTGGCAAGGGTTTCAAGGACTATATTGAACAAGAGTGGGGAAAGCGGACAGCCTTGTCTTGTTCCTGAATTCAGTAGAAATGCTTTCAGTTTTTCTCCATTGAGGATAATGTTGGCTATGGGTCTTTCATAAATGGATCTGACATAGTTAAAGTATCTTCCCTTGATCCCTATGTTTTCCAGAGTTTTGAGCATAAAGTGGTGTTGGATTTTATCAAATGCCTTCTCTGCATCAATTGAGATGATTATATGATTTTTGTTTTTAATTCTGTTTATGTGGTGAAAATCACATTTATTGATTTGCATATGTTGAACCAGCCTTGTTTTCCTGGAATGAAGCCTGCTTGATCATGATGAATTATCTTTTTGATGTGCTTTTGTATTCGATTAGCTAAAATTTTATTAAGGATTTTTGCATCAATGTTCATCAGGGAAATTGGTCTGTAGTTTTCTTTTCTTGACAAGTCTTTGTTTGGTTTTGGAATCAGTGTAATATTTGCTTCATAAAATGTCTCGGAATGTTCCCACTCTATCAATTTCCTGGAAGAGTTTGTAGAGCATCGGTGTTAGTTCTCCTGTGAAGGCTTGATGTAATTCTGCCATATATCCATCCGGACCTGGGGCAAGCCCATAATTTTAATCCACCACATAAATAGAATTAAGGACAAAAATCAGAAGATTATCTCAATAAATGCAGAAAATGTCTTCAACAAAATCCAGCACTCATCCATGTTAAAAACACTGAAACTAGTAGGAATATAAGGAACGAACTTCAATATCATAAAGGCTACATTTGACAAAACCTAAGCTAACAAAATAGTTAATTTTGAAAGCCTGAAAGCATTTGCTCTAAAATCCAGAATAAGATAAGGATTTCCACTCTCACCACTCCTATTCAATATACATTTCATTCTTTTTTTTTTTTTTTAAGAAAGAGAGTGATTGTGAGAGAAAGAGAGATTCCATTTTATTTAGTTTTTCATGTGGTTTTCATTGCTCTGACACTTCTTTGTGAACATGGTGCTGGAGTTTGAACTTGAGTCCTTGCACTGCCAGGCAAGCACCATAACCACCAAGCCACTGCTCCAGTCCCTCAATATATATTTCTTAATATAATTAAGAAGAGAATGAAAAAAAAAGAGAATGAAATTCAAGGGATACAAATAGGAGAAGAAGTCAACTTATCTGTTTGTGGATAACATGATCCTATATAGAGAAGATCCAAAAACTCCACCAGAAAATTTCTAGACATAATAAAGAATTAAGCAAAGTAGTATACACAATCAGCATAAAATCTGAGGAGATTTCATGTACTCTAATAATGAATTGCTGAGAAAAAAAATCAGGAAAACAATTCCATTAGCACTAGTCTAAAAAAAAGAAAAAATTTCAAAGAATAAATCTAAACAAGGAGGTGACAGATGTCTATTTTTATTATTTTTTTAATAGAGAGGGACAGTGAGAGAGAAGAGAAAGAGAGAAACAACTTTATTTGGTTTTTCATCTGGTTTTCATTGCTCCCACACTTAGTTGTTTATGTGATACTGGGGTTTGTACCCAGGTCCTCGTGCATGCCAGGCAAGAGCTGTAACCACTGAGCCACTGTTCCAGCCCCAAATCTCAATTGTTGAAGAAAAAATTATTCAATTTCTTAGAAGATTGAAAGACACCAATGTTCTTAGGTAGGCAGAATAATATGTCTGGTCAAAATGGCCATATTACCTGAAGCAATATACAGATTCAGTTGATTCTCATCAAAATAACAATAATATTCTTCAAAGAACTGGAGAAAGAATCCTAAATTTTATGTGGAAGAATAAGAGAAATCATGAGCAATAGGAGTAATGCTATTGATATCACAAAGCCTAATTTTAAATTACACCACTGAGCTGTAGTAACAAAACAAGTTGGCAAGGTATCACCATAATAACATTTCTGAAAAACAGTTTAGAATAGAAGACCTAGAGACAAATCCACATAGATAAAATCATTTGATCCTGACAAAGATGCCAGAAATATACTTTGAAGAAAACCTTTTTAACAAATGCTAGGAAAACTGATTATCCATACATAAAAGAATGAAACTAGATCTCTTTCTCTTATCCTGCACAAAAGTCAAACCAAAGTGGATCAAAGATCTTGAAATTAGAACAGAAACACTGAAACAGCTAGAAGAAAACATAGGTCAATACTCCAACATATTGGCACAGACAACAACTTTCTTAGTAAGGTTCCTAAAACTCAAGAAGTAAAACTAAGAATCAATAAGAGTGATAGCATCAAATTAAAAAATTGCTTCTGGGGCTGCAGAGGTGGCACAGTGGTAGAGCACCTGTGTGGCATGTTCAAGGTCCTGGGTTTGAACCTCAGAACTACATATACAACTAAGTGTTGGAAAAATAATAACCAGATGAAAAAGTAAATAAAATTGACTCCCTCCACTTTCAAAGCAAAGGAAATAAGAGTGTGAAGAGAAAAGCCTACAGAATGGGAGAAAATCTTTTTCAGCTACTCTTTTGATGGAGGATTAATATCCAGAATGCATAAAGAAATTTTAAAAAGGCAAATGAACCTAACACACATTTTTGGCAAATGGCCAAAAAATTAAAAAAATTAAAAAATCAACATCTTTCATAATCAGGGAAATGTAAATGAAAACTATACTGAGATTTCATCTCTAATTAGAACACCAATCATCAAGAACACAAATAACAATATGTGCTCGAGCAGATGTTAGGATAAAGAACACTAACACTGTTAGTGGGATTGTAGGATCATACAACCAATGTGGAAATTACTATGAATGTTTGTCAAAAGAGTAGGAAAAGAATCACCTAACAATGCAGCTATAGTACTCCTAAGTACTTATGATAAAGAATTAAAGTCATCATACTATAGTGATAAGGCATACCCATATTTACGGCAGCACAATTCACAATAGCCAAATTATGGAACCTATAAAGTTGTTTGTCAATAGATGAATTGATAAAGAAAATATGGTATGTATATCCCATGGAGTTTTATTCAACTATAAAGAAAGCACGTCATTTGTTGCGGACTGCATGGATCTGGAGAACATCATATTAAGTTAAATGTATCAAATTTGGAAAGTCAAAGTCCTATTTTTTTCTCATATGTAGAACCTAAAGAGAAAATAAAAGAAACAAGTTGGGAGAGATCTCATGAAAACAGAAGGGAGACCATTATATTTGAGCAAAGGGACCTAGAGAAGCAAGGAGGAGAGGGAAATGGTATTTTTTTTAGCAAAATAACAACAGATGAAGAAGGTTTGAAGGAACTATAAGATCACAATTTGGCAAAATTGTAGTAATGTTAATTCTCATTGGTTAAAATTAATGTCACTGCTATTGGGACAAAATGATATGTGCTTCCTGATACTAACCATGGAGTAACTTATGAGATTACTACTGTGTTATTCCTGCTCAAAATAAGTGATTTGAATTCAATCATAGAAAAATATCATAAATCTACTCAAGATACATTGTGCAAAATAACTGATTAATTTCTTTAAAAATTTCAATGCAATGGCACATAAAACCTAAGAAACTAAGACTGAGGGAGACTCTTCATGAAGAGACATGTTAAGTAAATATATGCATGATATTCCTGTGTTGAATCCATGAACAGAAACATTTTTTCCCTCTTTCTATAAAGAGCATTATTATATTGGTGACATTAGAATAAGATGTATAGGTCAGATAATAGCACAGTATCTGAATTTCTCAATTTTTATAGTTGTGCTGTAATTTAATAATATAGATTATCCTTATTTTAAAAAGAAATACACATTGAAATATACAGAGGTTAAGTAAATATGCATTCTCAAATGCCCTAGAAAAAAAGGAGAAAATAATATAGCTAAATATCAACATTTGGGGAATTTGGATGAAGTATGAGAATTTTTCATCCTATTGCAACTGTTCTGTAAATCTGAAATTTCAAACATAAAAGTATTTTAAATGTCTGAAAATGATTAAAAGATATCACTAAGACAAGAGAAATTGAATGAAAATATTTACAATGTATATAATTGATAAATAACTTGTATCTATAATGTATAAATAAATCTTTCACATCAGAAAGAAAACCAAAAATAATGTAATATAAAAATGAATAAGGAACTTTGAGGCACTTCATAAAAGAGGATGCCCAATGACCAATACAGAAAAAAAGCTCAGGCTTATTGATAATGCAAGATATGCAAATTAAAACTCCTAAGGGATGTCACGATCTAGAAATTAAAGCATTCCAACTTAAATTTTTGGCAAAATCAAGTATTGGTGAGAATGTAGACCAATTAGAGCTCTCAGATAATGTTGGTGGGAGTGAATTTTGGGGGAAAAACACTTTTGATATTATCTGAAAAGTTGAACACATAAGTCCATTATGAGCCCAAAATTCTACTTCTAATCAAATGCTCTGTAGAAATGTATTTACCTATTCTCTAGGAGAGTATTCTTTTCAATATAAGGCTGCACATTTTATGGGAATTATAAACAATATAGTACTATGTAGCAATAAAAACAAATACACATAATAATATGGATAAATCTCACAAAAATATGAAGTGAAGGGGCTGGAGTGGTTATGGCTGTTGCCTGGAATGCACGAGGACATGGGTCCATACTCCAGCACTATATACACAAGGAAGGGTCAGTGCAACGAAAGCAACATGAAAAACTAAATAAAATTGATTCTCTCTCTCTCTCTCTCTCTCTCACTGTCCCTCTCTCTTTAAAAAATAAGTATAAAATGGAAAGAAGCAAGACAGAATATCTAGTATATTAATCTTTTTTATCTATCATCTATCTATCTATCAAAACTAAACTAAAGTGACAGAAGTATTTGCAACCTGTTGGGAGAAATGAGGAATCACAAGACTGTTTCTTGGGTTACAATGTTCTATTTCTCGACCTGGATGGTATAAGTAAAATTATGCTCTCTTTGTGATGATTATTGCATTGACATTTTTTTTTGCCATTTATCCCTTGTCCTATGTATATAATATGCAGTGAAAATTTAGGAAACAGGGAAACTAAGCCAGGTGTGGTGTTGCGTGCTGTAATTCTAGGTGCTAGGGAGGTTGAGATAGGAGGATGACAAGTTCAAGCCTAATCTGGAGCAACTTAGCAGGACTCTGTCTCAAAATAAAAAATAAAAAGGGCTGGGGGATATTCTTGCCCTGGATTTGATGCCAGTACTGCAAAAACAAAAACAACTGGGAAACTAAAGAGACATAGCAATAATAAAAATAGAAAAAACAATTTGTAAAAGTGATTCTACCATGGAGCTGGAAGAGTAGATATCTATAAGGTAGTCATACTTGTGGACCTAATCTAATACCATCATTATGTATGTCAAACTATAGATACACTAAAAGCCATTTGGGAACCAGGGACAAATGTCATGTTAATGATAACATTTGCTGGGGTATATGGAGCTAAGCCCCCCATTGTGAATTGCATAGACCCCTTACCAAGATGGGAATCAAAATTCTTTATATTCATATGCCTTTGCTGCATTTAATTTTTCACTTGATGTAATTTGTTTGAGTGCTCACTCTGAGATTTGGTAACATGCTTCAGTATAAAATTTCTAGCCAAATCTAAAGCTATTTATTCTGTATGCTGGCTTTACTGTCTCTAGGACAGAAGAGGTTCCCATCGCCATTTGTCATGGTAACTTTTATTTTAATATTTTAAACCACAGAACAGTCATTCTTCATAGTCAGTCACTAATTAAATTTAATGATCTGTTTCTGTGCTCACCAATGTTTCACTACCCCAGCCTTGTCCTCTGGGTTTTCTTTTTCTACTAGAGAGAAGAATGTTCTCAATTTGTTCCTTTAGTGAGCTGTAGGTGGTGAACTCTTCGTCTTTGAACATCAGAGAATGTCTTTATTCTGCACACTCATTTGAAGAATGGGCATGCTCAAAGTTCAAAGTTCACAATTAATTTTCCTTGGCACTTTGAAGATAATTTTCCATTGTTGCTGATTAGATGTCTACTGCCAGTCTGTTATTCCTTTGTGGGAATCTTTTTTTTTTATTTTATTTTATGTGTTAGCTTGAAGATGTTCTCTTTATTCTTGGTGTTCTTCCATTTCATAGCCACGTGTGTGGGTGAGGTTTTATTTTCATTTACCACGATTAGAGCTCAGAGTGAATTGTCTGAGAGGCGAGGTAATTTCTTCAATTCTAGAAAATCCTCAGTAAATATGAAATAATTAATTCCTGTTATTCCTTTAGCTCTCTTTTAAATGAAATTCCTAAAAATGTGTTGTGACCTCCAAATTTATCCTTTACATGTCTTAACTGTTGTTTCATTCATGTAAAATCTTTGTTTCTTTATTCTTCGTCACTAGCTTCCAGCTCTCAATTTATTTTGCCATCTATCTTAGAACTTATTACTTTTTTGATTTGTTTAATCTTTGATACCTACACTTGTCATTTCTAAGAATTTTTAATTCTATGCTATTTTTCACTATTTCTTTCTCCTATGTCCCATGTTATAATTTATATCACCAACTTTACAATTTGATATACTTTTGGTAATTGTAAAGTCTTGTAACCACCACAACAATCAAAATATTGAGCTTTTCTATCTAATACCACAAAAAGTGCTCTTGTGCTCTTTTATAGTCAATTCCCTTCCCAGACAGGCTAGGGAAGGACTCTGCTTTCTCTTACTAACATTTTGCCTTTTCTAGGACTTTAGAAAAAAAGGATCATATTGCATACAATATTTTGCTTTCTCTTTCATTTAGAATAATGTCTTTTTGATTCAGATATGTTATTGAATGTATCAGTAGTTTATTTCTTTTTATTGCTCAGTAGTGTCCTATAGTTTTTTCAGTTCTTAATTGTGATAAGAATATCTTTGTAACAATTAAATTCACAATATATTATTGTTGACTGTAGGTACCTATGCAGCTTTCTATGGCTTATTTGGGTTGATTGAATGAAATTCCATGGCTGCTATTATTTTGAAAAAACATCCAGAAGAGAAATTGTTAGTTTTTAAACTGTTAACTTTTTAACTTCTAGAGAAACCACCATACTGTATTCTATAGTGGCTGCACCATTTTTCAGTCCCACCCAGTTGTGTGCAGGAGTTCTACTTTCTCCATATATTTGTTGTCTTTTTGTTTTTTGTTTTTTTTGGATAATAGCCACACTAAAAGATGTTGGGAGATATTTCATTGTAGTTTAGATTTGCATTTCCCTGATGATTAGTGACATTGAACTTCTAACATACACATGGTGACCATTTGTACATTTGTATATCTTTCTTTTTTTTTTTGGCAGGTTTACAGGGCAGCTGAAGCTTAATTTTGGAAAAAACAAATGAACTGGTTTTGGGTTGAGGGCAATGGAAAGAGGGGGTACCCCACACAAAAGAGAGGGTACCCCAGGGGTGGGTGAGGGCTAGGACTGAGCCTGTTGTGGGTCTCTTGATCCCTCCCCTCCCCTCACAGATGTCTCCCCCACAGGCTCTGGGGCAGCTGCAGCAGGCAGGAGGCTGGGAGGGGCTCCAGTGGCTGTTAATTTGCTCAGGACATCAGAGAGGTGCAGCTGAGATAGTTGGGGCCCCTGACAGAGCTGAAGCAGGGCTGGAAGGAGCTCAGGACTTAACTGAGGCCAGGGCTTGTAAGGTCCGCGTAGGAGGTGCTCAGCCCTCCTGAGTAGCCACTGGTAGTTGCCATATGGATACTCATGTTCTGTACCCCAGACTCCAACAGGTTCTCCTTGCCCTCCAGCAGCTTGTGGCAGGTGGTGATCTCCATCTCCAGGACTAGTTTAACATTTATGAGCTCCTGGAACTCACACAGCTGCTGTGCCTTGCCCTGCTTGGCCTGCTGCAGGGCGACCTCCAGCTCAGCCACCATGACATTGGCGTCCTGAATGGCCATTTTCCCACACTGCTCAGCATCAGCAATGGCAGCCTCCAGGGTTGCCCTTTGGCGTTTGAGGGCCGTGAACTCCAACTCCGCCTAGAGGCTGCTGATGTGTCTCTTCATCTCAGAGATCTCTATGTTGGTGTGGTATGGGTCTTCCCAGTGCTTTCCAGCCAGTGTCTATAGCTCCTCATTCTTGAGCTGTGCTTGCTCTTGGCCTGGCCAGGCTGCAGTTGGCATCCTCTGGGTGCAGACCTCAGCAATGATGTCCAGGGAGCAGCTGTTGTCTATGGACGGCATCACAGACATGTGGGAGATCTGGGACTGCAACTTATGGATCTCCTCTTCATACTGCTGCCTGAGGAAGCTGATCTCATCAGTCAGCCCTTCCACAGAGACTCCAGCACTACTTTGTTGGTCTTGTTTGTGTAAGCTTCATCCACATTCTTCTTCTGGTTTTTTTTTTTTTTTTAAATAGAGAGAGAGAGGGGGAAGCAGTTTTTATAATTTTTATGTAGCTTTTCATGTGACTTTCATTCCTCGGACACTTTGTTGCGTACATAGTGCTGGGGTTTGAACTTGCGTACTCCCCCAGGCAAGCGCCTTAACCACGGAGACCCCACTCCAGCCCCATCCACATCCTCCTTGATGAGGACAAATTTATTCCCAGTCTCTGTATGCTTTTTGATCTCATCCTCATACTTACAGAGAGACATGAGAGAGAATCAATTTTTTAAAAAAATTTAGTCACGTGGCCTTTGTTGCTGCAACACTTATTTATGTACTGGTGCTGGGGTTGAACCTGTGTTCTCACTCGTGCCAGACAAGTGCTGTAATGGCTGAGCCGCTACTCCAGTCCCCTCATACTTACTTCATTTTTTCTTAAAGTGAGAGGGGGAGGGGAGAGAGAGAGAAAGAGGAGGAGAGAATCAATTTTATTTGTTTTTATCATGTGGCTTTCATTGCTCCAAGACTTCATTGTGTACGTGGTGCGGGGGTTTGCACTTGAATATGCCAGGCAAGTGCCTGAACCGCTGAGCCATCGCCCCAGCCCCCTCAGACTCATTGATGAATAACTCCACCAGCCCCTGCTGTTGCCCAGCTCCGCCTCCAGATTCAGTTTCTGTGGCCCAGGGACCCTAGCTCTGTCTGAAGCTTGTTGTAGCTCTCAATCTTGTTGTCTCCATTGCTGTGAGCAGAGTTCTGCTGTGGGGAGCAGTCTTCTGTGGCTGGGAGTGGTCTTCTGGGAGAAGAGATGAAGGCATGGCTTTGGAGACCTTACATTATTTTTATGTTTGGCAATTATTCACCCTGTGAACATACATGTTCAACAAGTTGACCTGTTCATATAACTGAACCATCTCCCAAGCTGTCCTTACCAATCTTGCCTCTGTAGATATGATACTTGTTCTGATGTCTTACTAAAATCCAGCTACAGAGACTATCTACCCATATAGGAATTGTATCAAGAGGTCATGAGATTTCTCTACTCTTTCTCGGTGCACCTTGTGTGGGTTACTAGTGGTCACTATTTTGTTTTCAAATTAGATCAGTGTTATGGTTTGGATCTGAAATGTCCCCCAAAAGCTCATATGTTGAAGGCATGGTTCTCAGTACAGCAGAGTGGGAACCTTTGAAAGGTGATTGGCTCTTAAGGGCCTTAAACGCATTAATAGATTAATCCACTGATGGATTCATAACTTAGTGGACTGTTGGAAGGTGGTGGAAATTAGGAAATGGGGCCTGGTTAGAGGAAGTAGATCCTTGTGGGTGTGCCCTTCAGTAGTGTATCTAGTGGTGGGTCCCTTTTCCTCTGTCAGTCTCTGTCTATCTGTTTATCTGTCTCTCCCTGCTTCCTGGCTACCATGAGGTGAGCTGCTTTATTCTACCACACATTCTCTGTGTGATGGTCTGCCTCACCACAGGCCTAGAAACGATGGAGCCAACTTAGCACAGACTGAAACTTCTAAAACCATGAGCCAAAATAAAAATTTCCTCCTTTAAGTTGATTTTCTGAGGTAGTTGGTCACAGTGACACAGAGTTGAATAATAACAGACAGCCTACGTGTATGATGTGGAAACCACAGTGGTAGTTACTAGAAAGGTGAAATAGTGTCCATTTTTGAGGGATCTCTATTCTGTTAAGTGCATAAACTATTTTTTTAAGAGAGAGAGAGAGGGATAAAGAAAGAATTGATTTTATTCAGTTTTTCATGTGGCCTTCATTGCTCCAACATTCCGTTGTGTTCATGATACTGAGGTTCAAACCTATGTCCCTGTGCATGCCAGGCAAGCAACATAACTGCTGAGCTACTGCTCCAGCCTAGCATAAACTGTTCTTCTGTGATTAACTTTGCATCCTAGATAGGATACATTTTATAGTCACAAACTGACCTTTGGGAGTCCTTAACTCTCTTTTTGTTGTTATTGAAAATTTGTATTTTAGAATTGTATCTTCCATATATTTACCTTCCATCCCTAGTTCCTTATACCATATCAAAGACCCAAGGGTGTTTTGTATGTGCCCCAGGCTGCATGACTTGATTAATTTCCCTTTATTATCTCCTAACTTGATTTGAATTTACTCATCTACTTTATTTCTATCCAGAGATTTTTGAGACCTTGATGAAGATGGATGGGGACAGTTTGAGAACAATTTTCTTCTCTCTCATTTACTAACACCCTCAAGCTTAGCTCTAACTTGTTAATTAATTTTCTCCTGCATCCTTTAGCCAACTATCCTAAGTATATTTCTAAATTTCAATTTTGGCTTTAGAGTTTCAGATAACATTTTTTCCATGTGTTTGTCCTTTAGAGGAAAACACACAATAGAATAGAGATGTGAATTCTATTCTTGGTTATGCAATTTATTTGCTGTGTGAATTTGTAAAATTATTCAATATTTTTGACCCTTTGGTTCCCTTTCTTTAACGTGGGTATCAGAATAATTATTCTGGCTGCTTGGTGCTCTTAGCTTAAGGGCCAAAACCAGTGACCACAAACATTAGGATGTCCTTTGAAAACTGTGAACTATTAGAAATTTGTTACTTGCTACATTAGTAAAATACTTGCCACTATTTAAGTTTTATAACTTAGAAATTGACATTCATAGAATCATCTCACATAAATAAATGAGTCTGAATCTAATTAAAAGGTACCATTCTGCCATTTGAATTTCTCTGCCTCTGAGATCAGAAAGGCAGGTTCCTCTGCTGGCATTCTTGGCTCGACTTTGAGAGTTGTGTTTATACTGTGCTTCACTGGGGACAAACTCAAAGACACGATATCATGGGAATTGAACTGAATCACTGGAAAATGTGATGTTAGGAAAAATAGGAAAGCACATTTTCTCAGTTTTATTTGCTCCACTTTTACCCCTCTGAAGAAGTGAGTCAGAAATTAGTAAATTAGTAAATATGAAGTTCACTTTCAGGCCATGTGATTTATTTTGAAATAACATTATCCCAAATAACATCACAGGTCTCTTATGCATGACATTTAAAAGCATCTTTTTTCCCCTCTTCTGAGGCAAAGGCCATGGGAAATTTTTGGCATGTCACCTCTTCATCACTAGGTGTGGTGTTTCCAGATAAGAGAGAGCCACCTCCCCAAGCTCCTTTCCTGAATTGAAACTGAAAAACAACAAAGTCAGTTTTTCTATGTTTTGGTATCATTCACTTGTCAAGTTAAATTTTCAGCTGTTTCAAACCGTTCCTTTGGTTTGTTAATCTTCATTTTGCCTGCAACAGGCACTCTCATCAAAATAATCCCTCAGGTTTTCTGCTAGTTTAATCTAATAATTTTTATCCACATTACTCTATCACTACATTTCTAAAGATATAGCTTCTGATTATTGTGTTTTTCTTATGTGTACTATAGTCCTTCCCCAAATACAAAATGAGTAAAAACATGATGGGAAGAAAATTTGTAACCAAAGTACTGATACTCCAGAGAAAATAGTTGGAGAGTCCTCATAAATATTCATTATGCTTGTTAAGAAGACAGAATGCTGAAAGGGATGACAAATTATACCTCCCATCTTAAAGGGATAATAAGCAGTTGTGTAAAATTACTTCCTTACCATTTCTTACTTGCTAGAAGTGCTGAAAACTCTGTCCAGGAATTCCAGTGAGACGTCTGTCCATATATTTGCTCTACAGTGATTATATTCAAAGTAAAAGATCTTCTCACCTATGTATATGGTCCTCCATCAAAATGTACAGCATGGTACCATTATCAAGATAGGAATGAAGACCAATGGAATAGAATAGAAGACCCTGAAACAAACCTACAAAACTTGAAGCACCTGATCTTTGACAACGGGGGGACAAAATATAACATGGAGGAGAGACAGCCTATTCAAATGGTTCTGAACAAATCGTACAGCAACTTGCAGAAAGTTAAAATTAGACCCTTATCTTTCACCTTGCATGGAAATCAAATCAAAATGGATCAAGGGACTAGGAATTAAACCAGCTACCTTGTAACTACTGGAAGATAAATTAGGACCAATACTCCAGCATTTGGGAGTAGGCAAAGACTTTCTCAACATGTCTCCTAAAGTGAAAGAAGTAAAGTCAAAAATCAGTGAGTGGGATGTCATAAAGCTAAAAAGCTTTTGCACAGCCAAGAAAATGATCAAAATTGTCAAGAGACTTCCTACAGAATGGGAGCGAATCATGGCCTGTTATTCTTCTGACAGGGGACTCATATCCAGAATTTACAAAGTCCTCAAAAATCTCAATATCAAAAATCACAAGCAACTCAATCAATAAATGGGCCAAAGAGCTAAATAGAAGCTTCTTAACAGAGTGCATTGAACAAGCCAATGAATACATGAGAAAGTGCTCTAAATCACTAGTAATCAGAGAAATGCAAATGAAAACTATATGAAGATTTCACCTCATGCCAGTCAGGCTGGCAAAAATGAAGAAAATAATAGTAGATGCTGGAGGGGCTGCAGAGAGATAGGAACACTAGTACACTATTGGTAGAACTGCAGACTAGTACAGCACCTCTGGAAAGCAGTGTGGAGAATCCTTAAAAAATTTGAGATGAACACACCATATGACCCAGGTATCTTCTCCTGGGTACTTTTCCAGGGCAGTTGCAATCAGCACATTACAGTGACACTGCAAAATTTATATTCATAGAAGTTCAATTTACAATAACTAAATTATGGAACCAACCCACATGCCCGTCACTGGATGAATGGTTCTAAAAACTGTGGTATACATACCATGGAGTTTTACTCAGCAATTTGAAGCAATAATATTGCAGCATTTGAAGGTAAATGGATGGTGATGGAAGAAATCATGTTGGGTGAAGTTAGCCAAACCAGAGAGTCAAGGGTCGAAAGTCTTCACTCATCTGTGGAGGCTGAGCTAGACCCTGGCCTCTGTGAAAGGTGGTCAACTCTCATGTATTAGACCCAGAAAAGGTGTAACACATAACTTAGGGCATTCATAGACATGTTTTGGGAAGCAGGGGGAGGTGGAAGGGGGAGGAGGAAAGTGGGGGAATAGGGTGGGCTCTAGGGGGTAAATCTAATTTTAAGAATACATATATGTATTGTTTTGTTAGATGTATTTTTGTTTGTACAATAGCTAAATTTCTTAATTAAAAATCCAATATTTTTCTGATGTTAAGAATCCGAATTTTTGAATCTTCTTTCATGGGTACCTTTGGAGGCCTAGCATGTACACATTTAATGTGGGAATACCCTTGATTGTTTTCTAGTGCTGTCTGTGTGGATGACTGTATTAGTCCATTTTCGTGTGCTAATAGCACAATACCACAAACTGGGACTAAAGGAAAGAAATTTGCTTTGGCTCACAATTCTAGAGGTCCAAGGCCTTAGGGCTTCATATATTGATAGTCTTTTTTTTATTAGATGGATATAGAGATACAATTGAGGGGGAAACATTATCAAACATTCAAGAACCAATGTATATATACTTAGTTATCCAGGGCTAATGCCATATCATGGATGTCCAGCTTGGGTTCCCCCTGTTGCTGTTTCTCCCAGAAGAACTCCTGAGTTAAATGAATATCTCGTGGAGGACATAGATCTCCTTCTGAGATAATTCCCCCATAATCTCACCCTCCAGTATCCTAGGATTTCTTCCTACACCCTCTTCCCTGTCCCCCTCCCTACGCCTCCAAGTGTCCTAGGGAATCATCTCCCTGTTGCATTGAAAATCATATAATTTGAAGTTATTATTAGCTTAGCATTCTAACTGCTTCCCCATGTATTCTAGCTTCCACAGATGAGAGATACCATTCAGTCCTTGAGTCTCTGAGATTGGGATACTTCACTTAGCATAATTCTTTCCATCTCCATCCATTTGGTCTCAAAAGCCATAATATCATCTTCTCTAATGGCCGAGTATTCCATTGTATATAAGAACCAAAGTTTTTGTATCTACTCACCGAATGAGGGGCATCTCGGTTGGTTCCATAATCTAGCCATAGTAAATTGAGCTACTATAAACATTGATGAAGCCACATCACTATAATATGCTGATTCTAACACTTTTGGGAAAATACCCAGGAGTGGGATAGCTGGGTCATAAGGTGGTTCCATCCTTAATTTTTTGAGGATTCTCCACACTGCTTTCCAGAGTGGCTGAACCAGTTTGCAGTCCCACCAGCAGTGTAACAGTGTTCCTCTTTTCCCACAGCCCCTCCAACATCTGTTGGTGTTAGAATTTTTCATTTTTGCCACTCTAACAGGAGTGAGGTGGTATCTTATTGAAGTTTTGATTTGCATTTCCCTTATAGCTAATGATGTAGAGCATTTTCTCATATACTTATGGGCTTTCTGGACTTCCAGTGGTGAGAAGTTTCTTTTTAGATCTGTAGCTCATTTATTGATTGGATTATTTGTGAGTCTGGTGTTTAGTTTCTTTAGTTCCTTGTATATTCTGGATATTAGCCCTCTGTCAGAGGTGTAGCAGGCAAAGGTTTTCTCCCATTCTGTTGGTTCTCTCTTGATGCTCTTGACTAGATCTTTGGCTGTGCAGAAACTTTTTAGTTTAATTGCATCCCATTCATTTATTCTTGACTTTACTGCTTGAGCCATGGGAGTTTTGTTGAGGAAGGCGCTGCCGACTCCTATGTCCTGTAGTGTTGACCCTACTTCTTTTTCTA
>PVKS010041886.1:0-15742 GCA_004027875.1 Aplodontia rufa
TGAAGATGACCATAGCAGGTGACGGATTCTACTGACCAGGGAAGAGGCAAGCATACAGAGCTCCTACCTTGCAGAACGCAGAGCACAAATCCCCCGCTTGGTCTTTGTAACCAACTCCATTCCCCTCAGGGCCCTATTGTCTGCAGTGCTCTCAAAACACTTTGTGTCTTCTACAGCTCAGTGAACAGGGAGTTTTTGCTCATCTGCACATCTGTTAATGTATTGTTGAGTTACTTCCATAGTTTAGTAATTGTGAACAATGCTGTCAAGAATATGGGCGTACACTTTTTTTTTTTTGGTACCAAGGATTGAACCCAGGGTACTTAACCACTGAGACACATTCCCAGCCCCTTTTATATTTTCCTTTTAGACAGGGTCTCACTAATTTGTGTAGGACCTTGGTAAATTGCTGAGGCTGGTCTAGAACTTGCAATCCTCCTCAGCCTCCTGAGTCACTGCAATAATGAGTGAGCACCATCACGCATAGCCAGACTTCATATATCTTTTTTTTTTAAGAGAGAGAGGGACAGTGTGAGAGAAAGAGAGAACAACAGAATCAATTTTATTTAGTTTTTTGTCTGATTTTTCATTGCTCCAACACTTAGTTGTGTATGTGGTGCTAGGGTTTGAACCTGGGTCCTAGCGCATACCAGGCAAGTGCAGTAAGGGCTGAGCCACCTCTCCAACCCCTACATATATATTTTTGAAATTCTGTTTTCATTCTTTGGGATCATATATGAGACTGATTAATTATATAGTAATTCTAATTTTTTTTCTATTTTTATACTTGGGATTGAACCTAGGGGTGCTTAACCAGTAAGCCATATCCCCAGTCAACTGTTATTTTTCTTTTCGTGATAGGGTCTCACTAAGTTGCTTAAGGCCTCACTAAGTTGCTGAGGCTGGCTTTGAACTTGCAATTCTCCTGCCTCAGCATTCTGAGCTACTGGGAGTACTGGCATCTGCCACAATATCCAAGTAGTAATGCTATTTTTGAGCTTTTGGGGAACTGCTACAGTGTTTCCATAATACTTGTGCCATTTTACATTCCTACAAACATAGTACAAATATTCTAATTTCTGTGCATCTCTGTTATGTTTCTGTTGTTATTCAAAATGGTAGCCATCCTAATGGGAGTATGGTGGTATTTCATTGTGATTTCAATTTACATTTCTCTAATGACTGGTGGTGCTGAGCACCTTTTTTATTTTTATTGGGTTACCTCTGATGGTACCCAGGATTTTGCCTACTGTTGGAGCACTCTATCACTGAACTACATTCCCAGTCCTTTCAGAAACTTTACTTTTGAGACAGCCTCCACAATATGCCCAGATTGGTCCTGAATTTGTGATTTATATCCTCAGCCTCCTTAGTACCTCGAAGTACAGACTTATGCCACCATGCCTGGCTTCTATTCACATTTTTATTAGCCATTAGTATAATTCCCTTAAAGCAATGTCTCTTTACCTCCTTTGCCAATTTTTGAAAGAGGTTGTTTTTCTTGTTCAGTGTTAGAGATAATCTATATATTCTGGATACAAATCTCTTTTAGATATATGGTTTGTAAACATTTTCTCGCATTCTGTAAATGGCCATTTTATTCTATTGACAGTGTAATTTTTTTAAAAGAGAGAGAGAAAGAGAAATGATTTTTATTTAGTTTTGTTTTTCATCTGGCTTTTGTTGCTCTGACACGTTGTTGTGTACGTGGTGCTGGGTTTCAATTCCACATCCTCTCACATGCTAGGCAAGCACCATAATTTCCGAGCCACCACTCCAGCCCTGACAGTGTAATTTGATGTACAAAATTTCTTAATTTCCAGTCCCATTTGCATTTTTCCTTTTGTTACCTGTGCCATTGGTATCACACCCGGGAAATCACTGCCTAATCCAATGTTGTGAAGCCTTCTCCCTAGATTTTCTTCTATGGTTTTATAGGAAAGAATACCATGCTGACTTTTCATTTCTGTACATGCTGTGTTCTCTGTCTCTGCCTCTCTCCTTCTTTCTTTCTCTTTCAGTTCTCCTTTAAAGCCAGGACGAGACAATGGAGGCCATAGGAGAGGAAGGGAGTTTCCCCCAGATTTTGGAGTACAGATAGAAAAACTTGTAAGTGGAAGGAAGAGCTGGAGAGCGGGGGCTGCAGGAGTGTGTGCAGATTTGGGGAAAAATGAATGAGCACAAGGAGGAGTTGTGTATTCTCTGTGGGATTTACCAAAACCCGCAGACACATGTTTTCAACAGGAGCTAGTGTCTGTAGACGTGTGTGGTGGCTGCTCAGACTCCAGGCTTTGGGTCAGAGGCACATAAGGGAGACAGTTGCCCTGCCTGACACCCACCAGGCACTGGAGACTGTTTGGTGACCTGAAATCTCCCCACCAGAAGGAAAATGAGGAAAACACATCACTGATGAGTTCCTCTTTCTGCATCCACAGGTTTTGTACTTCAGGATTTACTGGTCTGGCAACACTAACCCTTCGATCCCACGGCCCCGTCCTGCACACAAACCCCTCACCCCTCTCCCCCTGGAGTTCACCAACCTGACCCACCTTCTATACTGGCCTCAGACCCCAGGAGATGGGGGAGAGATCTTTTGGCCTCCATCGGCCCCCAGACCTCCACTGAGGAGTCCTGCCCAGACCACCTATGCCCTAGGAGGTTACCTGGAAATTGTCCTTATGGCCAGGTAACACCAGGGCAAGCCCAAGACCCATGGTGGGGATGTTTCCTGGAATAGCTGGTGGATCCAGCGTCAAATGTAGGAATCCTTGGGGATGTGCAGAATCTGGAGAATAGCACTTATCTGTTGTCCTTTCTCCTGCTCTGAGCTGGGAGGACCCAGGTGCATGTGTGACTGATTCACTCCAGCGAGGCTACTGGGATTCTGTGGAGAACCTGGAAAGAATATTGGGCCCCAATTGATTTCATAAGCTATTTCTAGGGACCCATAGGATAGGAAGAAAATGTGACTTGCAATGTGAACCCCTTATTGACTAGGAAGGGAAAATCCTTCTATTACTACACGGATGAAGATTCAGGTTTACTATGGTTCTATGCCCAGTCCCCCACCCTGACCTGCAGCTTCTTAGTGGGACATTCAGCCGGACCCTACTGGAGTGTGATCACATCCCATGAAGAGGCCTTTTTGACACAGTAAGAAAATTCAGAATTTGAACTGTTGCTTGGGTGTTTTAAACCCCAGCAGGTTTGAGCCTCATATATTAGAGGACCACTGCCACAGCCAGCTATGGATGATTGGACTTCTATATAAAAGAAAGACTCAGAAAGATAATTTGGATACAGGGGTGACTGCAGAGAGTGCCCACGAGGCAACTATGCCCCTCAGCTTTTCACCATGTTATTTATTGGGTTGTACAAAGACACACAGAAAAAAAAATTCTTTTAAGGAAATTTTGAAGGACAAAGAATTTCTAATCAACTCAATCTAGGGCATGAAGATGTGTGGCTATAATCCTTCAGAGTATTCTGGGAATAAACACATAATCTGTAAAACTTATTTTTGGGTATCTAAAAGTCAAGGAAGATACATCTCTAGGGAAAGTTTTGTAGCTGGAGCCTTGATGACTTACAGTCCTCTAGGGTACATCTGGTTACTTGGAGACATGACTGCTTGCAGGCCCGCTGCCTCCTGATATCCCGTGTTGTGTTCCACCAGGCTGCCTTCAGATGACCTCAATGCTTCAAATCATGTATCCAACATCTCCCCCTTACTGTTTTCTAAGAATAAAATAATTGTAAAAATCATCAAACCAATCAATCCCCTTACATGTGCGTGGATAAATAAGTAAAATGATTTAAGCAAGATCTATCAGCCAACCTCTCCCAAACCTCAGCATTTTTGAAGGTGGGTGTATTAGCACTGGACATAACCAACGCTTGAGATTGTAATTTTAAAGTGTCTATGGAAGCATTATGAAAGGAGGCTTAGCCTAACAGATAATTTTTTTCTTTTCCCACTCATTTTCACTGTGATTATAGCAAATCCTGGTAATATAATATTGGGTGACATTATAATGACATTGCAATCTTTGACACCATCTTAAATCCTGAACTTGTTCTTCCAACCATAAAACAAAGTCCTTAAGCTATTGTATTTCCTCTAGAATGTCTTGGTCAACATGTATCTGAGTCTGCCAAGTTCCTATAAAGTTTTTTGAAATTCCTGTAGATATCCTTAAGTCTTAATTTCCTGATGTAGTGCAACAATAACTGTAGAAGTGGAAGCAATTGTGTGAGCTAGAATGTCTAGTCCAGCAATAAGCCTCCAAATGAAACATCTACTCTGTCATTTTAAATGTTGTATCAGTTCTTGTAGGAAGGCAATACAAGGGATTCCTTGCCAGGATTCAGTAAGGTTTACAGGCATCTACACAGTAAGAGGTTTTTTAAAACCATCACATCAGCATTGTCAGTCCAGATATCCTATTGATGCACTGCTAAAGCTCACAGCTTAGACAGGAAATGTACTAGAGCAGAATGTTGTCATCATAATAAACATCTAATTCGCCACTAAGAATAACATAAGGATTTAAAACACAAGCAGTCAAATATATCTTTTTATTAAAATTATTTCTAAAGAGGTAAGATTAATTGAATTATCATGGGAATATAATCCATCCCATATCTTTAACATTTATTTAATAAGACCAATTGTCCAAATAGAATCTTGGAGGTTGCCTTTTCCCATGTGGAGCATAGGTGGTGCCAAACCTCCGCTAGTCCAAGTCTTGGTGCTATTGCTATGTAACTGAATCCTGACTCAACTATAATTAAAATCTTTCTAAATTTTTTGTTTGTTTTTTATTCATTCAACGTAATCTTACATATGGAAGAGAATCATTGTTACATATTACTGCATAAATTGACCAAGTAAGTTAAGGTCGATCCTAGTCCAAGATCTCCCCTCTTCAACCACTCCACACTCTCATGTCTCCTCTGCTTTATCCCCATGCTATAGATAGAAATAGCATATACATGTGTAATAATTTCTGAATTTTCTGAGCTTCCCTGCCTGCCTGTGTACAGTTGGGCTTATCATGGGAGTCAAGAGTTCTCTGTAACTATCCTAATCCCTCCCTCCCTTCTCTACCCATCATCATACTTATGATTCCCCCTGCTTATGTGAAATTTCGCCTATGTTGAGTTTATTTTTTGAGCTTTGCTAACTTTCAACCTGTCTTAGATTTTATGCTAGCTTCCACATATGAGAGAAAAAACATTCAGCCCTTAAGCCTCTGATTTTGGGACATTTCACTCAGCATAATTTTTAACATCTCCATTCATTGGCATTCATGATATCATTTTCTCTAATAGAAGAGTAGAACTCCATTGTATATATATACCACGGTTTTTGAATACACTCATCCAGCGAGGGGCATCTGGGTTGATTCTATAGTTTAGCTATTGTAAATTGAGCTGCTATAAACTATGATGTAGCTGTGTCTCTGTGGTATGCCCATTCCAGCTCTTTTGGGAAAATACCCAGGCGTGGGATAACTGGGTCGTAAAGTAATTCCAACTCTAGTTTTTTGAGGAGTTTCCATACTGCTATTCAGAGTGACTGTACAAGCTTTCAGTCCCACCAAGCTTTCCTTTCTTCCCACAACCCCTCTAGTAACTGTTATTGTTAGGATTCTTCATTTTTGCCACTCTGACAGGAGTTAGGTGGAATCTCAGTGAAGTTTTGATTTGCATTTCTCTGATTGGTAGTGATATAGACATTTTCTCATATATTTATTGGCTTCTTGGACTTTCTCCATTGAGAAGTTTCTATTTAGTTCTCTAGCCCATTTATTGATTCGATTGTCTGTGGTTTTGTTATTCAGTTTTTTGAGCTCTTTTTATATTCTGGATAATAGTCCTCTGTAGGCAGTGTAGCAGTCAAAAATTTTCTCCCATTCTGTAGGTTCTCTCTTGGCACTCTTCACTAATTCTTTAGCTGTGCAGAAGATTTTCAGTTTAATGGCATCCCACCCATTTATTCTTGGTATCAATTCTTGCACTACGGGAGTCTTGTTAAGGAAGGCGGTGCAGACACCAATGTTGTGGAGTGTTGATCTTATTTTTTCTTCTAGCAATTGTATAGTGCTGGTTTAATTTCTAACTCTTTGATCCATTTCAATTTGATTTTTGTGCAGGGTGAGAGATAAAGATCTAATTTCTGTTGTCTGCATATGATTGTCCTGTTCATCCAGCATTATTTGTTGAACAGGCTGTCTTTCCTCCACACTATATTTTTGCCCCCTTTGTCCAATATCACATGGTTAAAGATTTTTTGGGATTGCCTCAGTATTTTATAGTCTGTTCCATTAGTCTTTATGCCTGTTTTGATACCAAAACCACACTGTTTTTGTTACTATAGCCCTACAGTATAATTTCAGGTCAGGTATTATGACCTTCATCCTCTTTCTTGCTTACTAATGTTTTGACTATTCTGGGTTTGGTGGTTTTCCAAATAAATTTGAGAATTGCTTTTTCTATGTGCATGAAGAATGTCATTGGTATCTTGATGGGGATTGCACTGAATCTATACTGGACTTTTGACAGAAGGGCCATTTGAATTATATTGATTCTGCCTAACCAAGAACATGGAATGGTACTCCATCTACTCAAATCTTCTATAGTTTCTTCCTTTTTTAGTTTTTATTAGTTGAATATGGACTTACATTTGAGGGGGAATCATTATCAAACAATCAAGAACCAATGTATGTTCACTTAGTTAGCCACGGCTGATGCCATGTCATGGTTTCCACCCTTGGGTTCCCCACGGTTCTATAGTTACCCCAAAAGAATCCCTGTGTTAAATGGAAGGTCAGAGATCTCCTGAGTTGATTCCCCCATACTCCCTCCCTCCAGTCTTCAGGATATCCTTCCTAATCTCTCCCCACTTCTTGCCCCCCTCCTATGTCTCCAGGTATCCCTAGGCAAGTTTCCCCCTGTTTGTGTAAAAATTCATACATTTTGAGGTTATTATTAGCTTAGCCATCTAACATATTGGTTCCAGATGTATTCTAGCTTCCACAAATGAGAGAAAACATTCAGCCCTTGAGTGTCTGAGACTGGGATATTTCATTTAGCATAATTTTTTCCATCTCCATCTATTTGGCTGCAAAAGCCACAATATCATTTTCTCTAATGGCTGAGTTGTATTCCATTGTACATACATACCAAAGTTTTTGAATCCACTCATTGAGTGAGGGACATCTGTGTTGGTTCCATACTCTAGCTATAGTAAATTGAGCTGCTATAAACATTGATGAAGCTTCATCTCTATACTATGCTGATTCTAAGTCTTTTGGGAAAATACCCAGAAGTGGGATAGTTGGGTCATAAGGTGGTTTCAGCCCTAATTTTTTGAGGAATCCCACACTGCTTTCCAGAGTGGTTGAACCAGTTTGTAGTCCCACTAGCAATGTGACAATGTTCCTCTTTTCCTACAGCCTCCTTTTTTTTAAGAGAGAGGGACAGTGAGAGAGAAAGAGAAAGAGATAAACAATTTTTATTTAGTTTTTCATGTGGCCTTCATTGCTCCGAGACTTCATTGTGTACGTGGTGCTGGAGTTTGAACTTGCGAACTCGTGCTTGCTGGGCAAGCACTAACTGCTGAGCCACTGCTACAGCCCCTACAATTTCTTTTTTTAATGCTCAATAGTTTTCATCATAGAGAGCCTTCATATCTTTTGTTAGATTAATGCCCAAGTATTTTATTTCTTTTTGAGGCTGTTGTGAATGGGACGGATTTCTTGATTTATTCTTCAGCAGAATTGCTGCTGAGTATAGGAAAGCTTTTGATTTATGAGTGTTGATCTTGTAACCAGCCACTTTTCTGAATTATTTATAAGCTCTAGAAGTCTTCTGATTCAGCTTTTTGGGTCTGCTAGGTATCATGTTATTGACAAATAGAGATAACTTGACTTCCTCTTTTCCTATTAGAATTTCTTTGATTTCCTTCTCTTCTCTGATAGCGTTGGCTAGGATTTTGAGGACTATACTGAATAAGGGTGATGAGAATGCACAGCCTTGTCTTGTTCCTGAATTCAGTGGGAATACTTTCAGTCTTTTTCCATTAAGTATAATGATGGCTATGGGTTTGTCATAAATGGCTTTTACAAAATTAAAGTATCTTTCTTTGATCCCTATCTTCAGAGTTTTGAGCATAAATGGGTCTTGAATTTTATTGAAGGCCTTTTCTGCATCAGTTGAGATGATCATATGATTTTTATCTTTAATTCTATTTAAGTGATAAATTACATTTGCTGATTTGCATATGTTGAACCAGCTTTGCATTTGGGGAATGAAGCCTACTTGAACATATGGATTATCATTTTGATATGTTTTGGGATGCAGTTTGCCAGGAATTTATTAAGGAATTTTGCATCTACATTCATCAGGAAGATTGTTCTGTAGGGGTTTTTTTTTCCCCTTGATGTGTCTTTTTTTGGGTTTCAGTATCAGGGTTACATTTACTTCATAAAAAGTATTTGGGAGGGTTCTAAGCCTTTCAATTTCATGGAATAGTTTATAAGGAGTGCTGTTAATTATTCTGTAAAGCTGTGGTAGAACTCTGCTAAGAATCCATCAGGTCCTTGGCTTTTCTTTTTTGGAAGGCCTTTTATTGCTGTTTCAATTTTGCAAACTGAGATTGCCCATGTCTTCCAGATTATCAAACTTGGAAGAGTATAGTTTTTCAAAATAAGTTCTGATAGTCCTCTGAATTTCAGTTGAGTCACTGGTGATGTCTCTATTTTCATCTTTGATTTTGTTGATTTGCTTCACTTCATTCTTCATTTTGGTGAGGTTGGCTAGGGGTCTGTCAATCTTATTTATTTTTGCAAGGAACCAATTCTTTGTTTGTTGATACTTTGTATTTCGTTCTCAATTTCATTGATTTCAGAAATGCTCTAATCTGTTATTTTCTCTCTTCTCTTAGATTTGGGATTGGATTGTTCTTTTTGTAGGAATTTGAGTTGGAGCATAAATGTGTTTATTTGGGGTTTTTTCTGAATTGTGATGAAGGCACTCAGTGCTTTAAATTTACCTCTTAAGAATGTTTTCATAATATCCCCTAGATTTTTTTTTCTAAGAGAGAAGGACAGTAAGAGACAGAGAGAGAATCAATTTTTATTGAGCTTTTCACATGGATTTCGTTGCTCTGACACTTAGTTGTGTATGTGGGTGCTGGGGTTTGAACCCATGTGCTTGCACTTGCACCGTAACCGCCGAGCTACCACTCCAGCCCCCTGTCCCATAGATTTTTATATGTTGTTTCTTCATTCTCATTTGTTTCCAATTATTTTGTGATTTCCATTGTCAATTCATCTTTGATCCATTCTTCATTTAAGAGAGTATTATTCAATCTCCAAGTATTTATATACTTTCTGTTGTTTTTCTTGCTTTTGATTGCTAATATCATACCATTGTGGTCTAACAGGATACATATCAACTTTTTTGTATTTGCTAAGATTAGCTTTGTGGACTAGGATTACACTATTTTGGAGAAGGATCCATGAACTGTGGAAAAGAAGGTAAACTCAAATGATTTGAGATGCAATATTCTGTAAATGTCTTTTAAATCCAATTGATTGATAGAGTTGTTTAGATTAGAGATATCTTTACTGATTTTTTGCTTTGATGGTCTATTGTTCATAGTGGTGTAATGAAGTCCCCCAGTATTATTGTGTTGGAATCAATAAGAGGCTAATGTCTGTGAGTACTTTTCCCACATATTTTGGAGGGTTGTAATTAGGGTCATAAATATTAACTACCGTTATGTCTTCTTAGTACATTTTTCCTTCTACTATGTTGTAGTGACCTTCTTTATCTTTTCTGACTAAATTTTGGTCAAAATTAACTTTGTCAGATATAAGGATTGCCACACCAGCTTGCTTAGGCTACAAACCTGGTAGGCTTTTTGACAACCTTTAACCTTCAATCTGTGTCTATTATTGGCTGTGAGGTATGTCTCCTGTAAGCAGCATATTATTGGATTTTGTTCCTGTGGAACCACCTGTTATGCAAAGTCCTGAAAGTGAACTCTGCCCAGAGTGCATAGGTCAGGGGTAGAAGGAGCTTCTATTCTAGAGTCACAGGACCAGTAGGAGGGTCCATCATGCCCTCACAGCCCCCAGGGCAGACAGAACACTGGGGTCTGGGAGCAGTCAGCTGCCTGATAGTGCAGCCACTGGGGGGACCTCTAATCTGAAGTCATGGTTCTTGAGCAATTGCTTGGACTGCCCACTGGGTCAAAATGGCGGTTGCCCCAGCTCTCCATGACCAGATTGGGGTGAGTCTAGGTTATATGCACTGTTGCAGTCCTTGGATTCAGCCATGGAGCACAGCATGAGCCCTTCTAATATCAGAGATCTCTTTGCCAATTTGTCCTTCCTCTTTTTATGTGCACAGGTCCCTCCCTCTGTGCTGATCCAGCAGCCCACCTGCTGAGTGTCAGTCCTTGCAGCTGGAGCTGCTAGTTCCCTATTTGGATTTCCTTCTTCACTTAGTATATCCAAGCCTCTGCATGTCTAAATCTCCAACTAATGAGTTGAGGCGAAAATTTTGCCATTTACCCACCTTACAGAAAGGCACTTCTCCCACAGTTGGCATTCCACTTCTTGGAGAGATTCTACATGCAGCCCTCCTGCCAGTCACCATCTTTTAAATCAACTCTTTCTAAATTTAAAATACTATCCCTAGAGCTCTACTTTCACCATTAATGTTTGCTATTAGTGCAATGAATGATGGGTTGTGCCCTTTGTGTTTTAGCCATTGCTGTCCTCATGACAAACTGTCCCTTGGAGCTCAGCTTCAGTCTTTTTCTTCCTTCCTCTATTCTGGTATTGTCAGACATAATGCCCTGAATCCAAACAGAAACATCATTATTTTTAACACAAGCATAGCCACATCCCATGGTGAGCAATGAAGAAGGATCTTTCCAAACAATATCAGTAGCATCCTTCCAGAAAACCAAAGGGTGAGAAAACAGATCTGAAGGTTAGTGTTTCATTGATACAGTGTTGTCTTCACCCACTGGAAAAAAATTATTATAAGGACACAGCTTAGGGCATCTTCATGTGATGGATTCATACCTGGGATTATCCTCACTTTTTTTGTAACATAAATTTTAGCATCCCATTATATCTTTCAACAATAGCTTGATTCTGTGGACTGTACAGATTTCCATGAATTAAATGTATATTCCAAATTTGACAAAATTGTAAGGCTTTAGAAGTATATGCAGAACCATTATCAATTTTGATAAGGTGAAGAACTAGAACTGCAAAAGCTTGTGAACAACGAGCTAACATTATCTTTAACTGCTTCTCCCACGTGTGCTGAAATACCCACAATAACATGAATAAAAAATAATCATCCAAAAGAGGATTTGCCAAATCCATTTATCATTCAGCATTAGGAGACAATTCTTTCAGTATTGTATCAGGAATAGCAACAGCAACAACAAAAAAAGTTAAGATTAAGCAGAAGCAGAGCAAGAATAAATGATATTTTGAGACTGTATGTGAGATAAAGATAGAGACATGCATTGTAAAGATTGAGTATTTTGGTGAAATAAAGCGGGAGAGTTCTGTGCCTGTTGAAAGACAAAAAATGTGAGGTCTCACCTCTGGTGCCTGTAGCCACACAGGGCTCCTCTGCCCAGGAACCCCACTGGGGCAAACCCCAGCAGCCTCAGGACCAGAGCCTTCTGGCACAAGAACCCCCCAGTACCAAAGCACCCAGCTGCCACACACACAGCTGCTCAGATCCAGCACACTCCTGCCAGGTCCAGACACATTGGGCCCTTATTTGCAGCCAAAGTTGTATCCTAGGTACAGTAATTGCATGCAGGAGCCCCATTCAGGCCAAACATGAGACTCCATAACCCACCAAAGCATCCTGGCTGCTATGCATCTACAAGCCAGCAGGCTGCCAAGCATCCAAAACAGATTTTGAATCAATTCTCTGGGGCCTAGATCCATAAGGTATAGCAAAATGAGGACAGGATGAAGCAGCTTTCTGGAAGAAAGTGGTCTTTAGAGGGATGGTGTCTGAACCAACCCTTTGACCTGAAAAGAAGAAGGACCTCCAGACCTCCCTACCTTCACCACACAGAAACTCTATTCGAAAATCCAGAAGATTATCGAAAATGAGGAATCAAAGTAGAAAAGATTCACCTCAAGCCCACAACTCCCCAATCAAGGAACATACAGACAGGGAGCGAGATGAAAACCTAGAAATAATTACAAATGATCTGATTACTAAAAGGAACAAAACGGAACTAAAAGGAACTAAAAAATCATGCTTTGATACTTTGGGACCTTGTAGATCTGGGATGGACTGTCTTTCCCAAGGTTAGCAATCTCCTAGAGATAGCAAACAATTTGCCTTTGAGCATGCTTTTGATAAGCAAACCAACCAATCCTGAGTCCACACCATTCACCACCTCTTTTATCAGGCTCCTGCAGCCCTGACATCATCCTCCTTCCTTAAATCACCCCACGGTCATGTGGTTGACAAATAAAGACGACCTGTTACAGTCCAAAGCCCACTAAAATTCAAACTAGCCTATTTTAAAACTGCTTAGCTCCTCACCCTGTCTAGTCCATTCTTTCCAGAGAAGATTGCGGTAAATGCTTATGCCCACGTTCTTTCTGCTCCTTCTGCCTCCTACCTGCCCTATAATTTCCCCCTGTGGTCCTGTATGGCATGACATGCACCCTTCTCAAGGGAACTGTGAACTATTTTCAATGGGAAATGTCTTCTGATCTGTCAGCTTCACCATACCAAATAAAACCAAAATCCTGGGTGCATTTTAAAAACAGTTCTATTTTCTGCACTGATGAATCCCTGAAGCAGGGAAATTCAAAGAATCTGTATCCATAAAAACCAGCTTCCAACTCCTCTGAAACACTCCCTGTCTTCCAGGATCCTGACACTGGATTAGGGGCTTTTATCTACGGGAACCTCCTTCTCTCTGTGAACCCCTATTTAGTTTTTCTGTTTTTAAAGAGAAAAAGAGAGAGAGAGTTTTATTTTTTATATGGTTTTGGTTTTTCCTCCACTTAGTTGTGTATGTGGAGCTGGGGATCCAACCCAGGTTCTTGCACATGCCAGGCAAGTGCTACTGCTGAGTTACCTCTCAGCCCCATGAATACCCATTTTGGCTTAGCTCAGGATTCCTTCTCTCACATGCTTCCATTAAGGGTTTCCTTCTTGACAATTGGTTTCTCTTCAGGAATTTGACAGAGCATGTCCTCCCTCAGGTTATTGGTCCAGTTCAGGAGGCTAAGAAGAGCAGCAGGAGTCTGGGACTTGCAGAAAGGGCAGCCCTCTTTCCATGCCTGTGACCTTAGCCTCTTCTATACCCACCGATTGACTGCTCTCCTTGCAGTTCTATCCCCTGAACAACTGTGGTACCCAGGGATCCCAGTCCCGAAGCCCTCTGGTTTCTACCACCAAAATGTGTGGAACTCACTGACTTTCTCCAACTGACCCTTCCCCACTATTGACAGTATCCTGGACTGCCTGGCTGGTCACATCATCCACATTATGGGGGACTCCACACTTCAGCAGTGGTGGGAATATCTGTGTGATAAAGTGCCCTGTGAGTAGGGGAGTGGGGAGGGAGAAGGACCCCTGAGAGAACCAGAGGAGGTCTCGGGCTGCTGGAAAGCAGAAATTGCCCATTCATGTCAATGGGGCAACAGTGCCTAGATTTCAGGAGAGTGACACTCAAATTATGCATAATCTTAACCATGAAGTAGATGATTAGGGTGTTCATAATCATGAGAGAGCAGGTGTGAAGATAGCCGTGGCTGGAACTAAGGATTTGCTGGGGGATACTGGAGGAATAGAGTTGGAATTTAAAGAAAAAGACTGGAGAAATCAGTACAGCAGGTTAATCTTGAGACATTTGGAAGGTTCTGGATGTTTTCAAGCAGAGTTTTCAGTTTCTTGGAGAGTTTGGTTTGAAAAAAAAGAAGCACCTCTGGTTTCAATCCATAGTAACTAACTAAATTAAATAAATAAATATTCCTTTAAATTATCTAACAAAAACTCCAATCTAAGCTGGGCATGGTAGCACACACCAGTGGTTCTAGTGATTCAGGCGGCTGAGGCAGGAGGATCAAGTCCCATCCAGGCAACTTAGTAAGACCCTGTCTCAAAGTAAGTTAGCAATAAAGGGCAGGGATGTAGCTCAGTGGTAGAGTGCCACTAGATTCAATCTTCGGTGCTGGCAAAAAAAAAAAGCTCAAATCTTTGTTCCAACAAATATTTATAGCATCCAGTTTTCGGTTAAAGAAGCTATGATTTTGGAAAGTACCCCTTCAGTTTCAGATTTGTGGGGTATCTTATTCTTTTTATGGGAAATGATCTCTACTAAAGAATGGTTCTTTCTTGCCTAACAGATTCTTTGGGATATAACATCACAAACTAAGCATGTGGGTCAGTATGGTGGACCTCTTCCCATGAACACTAGCTTTTGAATGCATTGATCCATGATTAAAATATTAGGTTATTTGTTTTACATCCAAGGCATTTTGAAAGATTTCTTCATTTTCATGTTTCTTGTTTGATATATATTGAGTACCACCCCTTTAAAACTTCAAATATAAATTGTATCTTAAGAATATTGAATGTTTACTCCATCTCAGTATGGGAAGCATTCCTTTGTGAATAAATGTATAATAGACTGAGCTGTGAAGTCTGAAATGCTTTCAGGGAAAAACTACTTGAATGTTAAGTAAAGAACATATTCCACTTTGGTTTTCTGCCTCTCTTCCTCCTTTTTTCTTTCCCTGTTCCTTGTCTCAAATACATTTATTAGCTCAGATGGAAGAATGCTGGCATTATATTGAACATTTTACCTTATTCAGTTTTTTTGAAAACTCCCCCAGTTGTGTTTCCATTATCCCCATTTTCTAATGCAGGGAGGCTTTCTCCTCCCATAAATGCTAATTTTTTCAATTCTTTAGTATGATCTTGGGGAATGAAGCCCATTTGATTGTGGTGAATTATCTTCTGGATGTGTTTTTGAATATGGGTTGCTAGAAACTTATTAGAATTTTTGCATCAATGTTTATCAAGGATATTGGTGTGTAGTTTCTCTTTTTTAATGTGTCTTTGTTGGGTTTTTGTATCAGAGTTATGGTTGCTTCATAAAAAGTGTTTGGGAGAGTTCCCTCCTTTTCAATTTCTTGGACTAGGTTAACAGGAAGAGGTATTAGTTCCTCCTCTTGGGTGTGGTATAACTCTGTGGGGAATTCATCTGGTCCTGGGTTTTGGTTTTTATCTTCAAAGTCTTAGAAAATTTAAAATTTAAATTTTAGGTTTAAAATTGTTTTAATTTAAATAAATAATTTGAATACACAAATTAAATTATGAATTAAATTATGAATTTTCTGTATCCATGGGTTCCACCTTTGGGGATTCATTCAACCAACCAGGGGTTGAAAATATTTGAGAGATCTCGCTGTGTGTGGTGCACACCTGTAATCCCAGCAGCTTGGGAGGCCGAGGCAGGAGGATTGTTGGTTCAAAGTCAGCCTGAGCAACTTAGTGAGGCTTTAAGCAACTTAGAAAGACCGTGTCTCAGTTAAGAATAAATAAATAAAATAAAAGTGCTGGGGATATATCTCAGTATTTGAGCACCCCTGGATTCAACCCTGGTATCTCAAAAAGTTTTGGAAAAAAATTGCATCTGTACTAAACATGTACAGAAGAC
>PVKS010041887.1:0-15737 GCA_004027875.1 Aplodontia rufa
CTTGTGGATATTTTCTGCTTTTTCTTGACAGTCAGTTAATGTGCATCCAGTTTGCAGCTTTTCCCTGGGTACAAACAGCAAGGATGCCAATTAGACTGATATCTTCTGTGAGATAGGTGATTCTTCACAAGAAACTTGGAATAAAACCAGCTGAGCTCACTAGAAGACACCACTGGGTATGGCCTCTGCCTCAGGCTACGTTCAAAATTAAACTGATCAATGAGTACTAAGTTACAGGTAGATTACAACAAGAAGTTCTGGTGTGCTCTTTCACAGTAGGGTAACTGTAGACAACAATAATGTACTGTACATTTCAAAAAGCCAGGGGAAAGGTTTTTTTTAACTTTTTCATCAGAAAAAGTGGTAAATATTTCAGAAGATAGATGTGGTTAAACTGCTTGAGACATTAAATTGTACATGACATGAATCAAATCATTGCACAATATACCATTAATATATACAAGTTCTAGGTCTATATATTAGCTAAAAATAATTTTAATTAAATAAATGAATGAAATTGAACTGTTGTGGTACAGCTGTAAACTTAGGTTACCAGCATTTGACAAAAGAGAGAAGTAATTTCAGTTTTATGTTTAAATAATAAAGTAAATGCATATCTCAAGATCTAGCTATGGTTATATGTGAAAATTCATGACATAAAAATTAAACATTTCATGTTATATTCTGCTATTACTAAAGAATATAATGACAGGCTATTAACAAGTTTGAATGAAATAATTTTCATCAAGAATGGGTAGGCTTGATATAATGTTTTTCATTCAATCCCTAAAAAGCCATACTCGAGCGTTCTACATAAATATTTCAAAAATCAATATGCTCTTCAGGCACAAACTAGAAAATTTAACTATATTCACCATTTTTTTCGTAGTCATATTATTGTTGTTTTCTCTTGCAATATTTTACTTATTTCTAAAACTGATTTAGGTACTTAAAGGAGCTTTTATCTTCCTTGGTTATGGAATATTTCATATATAAAAAGTAGTATAGAAAATAACATAATGGGGGTTGGGGCAGTGTTTCAGCAGTTGGAGTGCTTGGCTGGCAAGCATGAGGACCGGGGTTCAAACCCCACCACCATGTACACAACTTAAGTATTGGAGAAGCAAAGGCCACATGAAAAACTAAATAAAATCAATTCTTTCCCTCCCCCCCTTTAAAAATAAAACAAAACAAAAAAGAAAATAATAAAAAGGACATATATATTTACCACCTGTACTTGTGTATTTTTTATCACTGTAATGAAATACCTGAGGGTCAGTGCTTATGAAGAAAAGAAGTTGCATAAGCTCAAAGTTTATGGAGGTTCTTGGGCTTCACACAATTCTGATGAGAACCTCCTTGCCATCGATGGCATTACAAAACAGAGTGTTGGAGAAGGAGCAACCACATTGCTAAACAGGAAATCAGGGAGATCCTCGGAGAGCCAATAGTCTTGTTCTTTGATAACAACTCTTGTATGAGAACTATCTCAGGATCCCATGAGAATTCTTAGTCCCCTCTGAGATCACACCCCAATGACTTAAGTATTTCACTTTACGTCTTAACCACCTTTCAGAATCTCCATGCTGGGGACCAACTTCCAACACATGAACTCTTGGGAAGTTACATGCAAATCATAGGAACGGAAAAATTTAACTACATTAAGATTTTGCTATGATTGCTCCAGACAATATTTTTAAAATGAACAAAACAGTGATAGAGCACTCCACAGATATGTTTAAATATTTATTTGAATATTAAATATTTGTATATTTAAAATATCTTTTTAATAATCTCCAGATTTCCAATTTGACTTCGTTCCCTTAATAATACGCATGTACGTTTCCACCATGTCTTTCCATGGCTTGGTAGCGCATTTCTTTTTAATACCAAATAGTATTACATTTCCTGTATGTACCAGTTTATCCATACATTTGCTGAAGGGATCCTTGATTGCTTCTATGTTTTGGCAATCAAGAATAAAGTTACAGCTGGTCATGGTGATGCATCCCTATAATCCCAGCTACTACAGAGGCTGAGGTAGTATTGCAAATTCAAGGCCAGCATAGGTGACTTAGGGAGACCTTACCTCAAACTGCAAAACAAAAAAGCCTGGAGATGTTCCTCAGTGGGAGAGTACTCACCCTGCACGCATGAGTACTAATCCCCATTTCTGTAAAAATAAATATAAAAATAAAATGAAACTACTATAAACATCTGTATGCATATTTCTATGTAGATAAAGGTTTAAAACTCATTTGGATAAATAGAAGGAATAGATATGGCTAGAATATATAGCAGGACCCTGTTTGGTTTCATAAGAAGCTACGAAACTACCTTCATGTAGTTGGATCATTTTGCATTCACTCCAGCACTGAGTAAGTGTCTCTCCTCATGCTCTTGAACATTCCATATCCATATTATTTTGGATTTTCACTATTCTAATAAATGTGTTTTAGCATTCCTTCATTGTTTCAATTTGCAATTCTCTAATGTCATATGATGTTGAGTACCTTTTAATATACTTCTTTTTTTATTCTCTTTATTTTTCATGGTAAGTTGTTCAATTAGAACTTTTGCCCATTTTATTCATTTTCTTAAGGGAATTTTATGACTTTTCTGTATAGATTGGATAAGAGTTCTTTATCAGATATTTATTTTCCAAATATTTTCTCAGAAACTCTGAGTTTTGTTTTAATTTTGGTTACAGATTTGTTGATAGAGTCAAGGTTTTTGTTTTAAAGAAGTCCAGCTTATCAATTATTTTCTCATGTATCATACCTTTAGTTTATCTAAAAAGTCATCCCCAAACCCAAAGTCATCTAGATTTTATCCTACTATCTTTTTAGAAATATTTACTTTTGTTTTACATTTAATTTATGAGCTTTTTTTGTAAAATGTATAAGGTCTCTTTCTATATTCAAATCATTTTGTATGTAAATGTACAGTTGTTATAGCATTGTTGGAAAGACTATGTTTTCTGCATTATATTGCTTTTTTTTGATAAAGAAAAAAACAATTCTAGGTTTATTCCTTTTTTTCTATTCTGTCCCATTCATGTAACATTCTATTATTTTGCTAATACTGCACTTTCATCACAGTTATAGCTTTACAAAACTTATCAGGATTTAAAAAAAATGAATTATCAGATAAAATGGCTCTTTTGATGTGACCTTCAAATAAAGGAAAGAAGCAAAATATGAAAATATTTTTGAGACAAGTGTTTCAGGTGTAGGAAATTACATGTGTAAATATTCTAAAGAGAAGTGCGACTGACTTCTTCAAAGATAAAACAAGGATATCTGGGCAGCAAAGGCAGCAACTCTGAGGAAGGGAAAGAAGAAATAAAATAGGAATACTAGTCAATCTCTAACATAGGTAGTACAGTGTAAACTCCATTAAAGGACTTGGACTATACATTAAAAGTAACAGAACCTTTGAGATGATTGGAAAGGAAATAATTTCATCTGATTTATGTTTTTAAAGAACCATCTGCTGTTTATGGAGAATGAATAATTTCTCCTGTATGGAATTTCAATGTAATTAGATATTCCAAATTGGAGTAGTCTAGCCGAGAGAAGACAGTGTCACATGTTGGGATGTAGTCCTGGAGGTACTGAGAAGTGATTGCATTCTGGAAATACTCTAAAAATAAAGAAGGATAGATTGAATGTGAGAAGGTGTGAGCTATCAGAGAGGAAGCAAGAATGATTCTGCAAATTTTGGACTAAGTTCTTGATGACTTCAGATAACATTAATTTTATAGGAAGATTTAAGGAAGAATATGTTTGATGGAAAGTATGAAGTCCCACTTTGCCCATATGAAACTTGATAGCTTATTAAATATTCAAGTGAAAATGTCAAGTAAGCATTTGGATAGAGTTGATTATGGATACCTACTGTATAATCATCAGAAGAGATGGTATTTATATATATTTATATTTGTTGTTGTTGTCATTGTTGTTGTTGGCGCACAGGTTAAATTCATGATTGGCAGGCAACATAGCCCTGGTTATGCATAACAAGGTTATGCAAACCATATGGTGAAGGGTCATGTAAGGTAAGAACAGCTAAGGACATGGCAACCAGGAAGCAGAGAGGAGGGAGAGGGGGAAGGAGAGAGGAGAGAGATAAAAATATAGATAGATAGGTAGGTAGGTAGGTAGAGAGAGAGGGAGAGAAATGTGTCAAAGACAAAAGTAATACCCTCCAGTGACTTGCCTCCTCCAGTCATCCCCCACCTACTACATTTATCACCCAAGGAATCCATTCAAGTGAATTGATCTACCAATAAGTTCACAGTCCTCATAATCTAATCAATTCATCTCTGAGCATTCCTGCATTGTCTCATTGTCTCCCACATGAACCTTTCAGAACACTTTAAGTCCAAACCATAACATTCCACTCATGGCTGCCAAAAGGTTTGCACATCTCACAATGCAAAATACATTTAGTCCATTTCCAATAATCCCCATAGTCTTAACAGTTCCAACATTGCTAAAAGCCCAAGTCCAAAATCTCACCTGAGAAACGTGGCTAACTCTTGACTGTGGGCATCTGTAAAAATCAAAAGCAATTTACATAGATCCAGTATACAATGGGACAGAATAAACTTTTCAGTTCCAAAAGGGAGAAGTAGAAACATAGAAAGAAGGGATGAAATAAAAATATAGGTGGTCACAGAAGTCCTGTAGCTCTACATCTATCATCTGGGACATATGGCGTCATGATATTCTCTCTAAAGGACTTGCATAGTTCTGCCCCTAAGTTCTCACTGGATGATACTCACCCAGCCCCTCTCTCTGGGTTTGTTTCTGTTTGAATTCTGCAGCTTTCCTTAGCAGACATTTCACATTCCACAGCAGCTTTTGTAGCATCTTTTAATGTTAGGAGTCTCCACTGGAACTTTGGCTTCCTTCTCACATCTCCATGTATCACCCTCTCAGGGGCAGCCTTCAGGGATTCCAACCCTACAATACTTTGCCTGGCCTCCAAGGTTTTCTTTTGAAATATCAATGGAAGCCTCATGAGCCCTTAACTACAACATCCTTCATTCCTTCAGAACCAGCACCACATGGCTGATACCAAAGTCTGCTGCCATCTTGAGCAGCAGTCAGGCCTCCTGGTACCATGGCCTCTGAGCGCCTGGGTAAGCACTGTGTAACAATTTCCAAGACCTCCCTATGTAAGCTGGGTACTCCCATATTCTCTTCTCAAAGGAATTTTTACTGTTACACCTTTAGCCTGCTATGCGTGAAATCTTGTCAATTCTTGAAATCTCTTCAAGCCACAGAGATGGTTTTTATAATCGATAAATGTCTGACTCTGAAATTTCAATTTGAAAAGAACAAATTTTGACCCTCCTGAAATTTATTTTCAGAATTTTAAAATTGCACATTCATAGACTAATGATTTACTACGAGTCCATTGCTGATGGTACCAATTCATTAGCCCACAGGTAATTATCTATGGTATACTAGAACTCTAATTTGTTGTTCAGCTTCTCTTGGCCATATGCCTATAACCTTCCATCTTAATAATATATTTTAGCACTCTTTCTCCTGTAATCTGTGATTTTGTTTATTTCTGTTTTATCATTTCCATAACTCATAACAAAGATCAGATATATAGGTACCATTTTGAAAGACAGCATGAAGACCAAATTAAACTTAATCATGGAGATGGAAGTGAGGATATAGATTCAAAAATATCAAGGCAGAATTGAATAATTGATTGTTATTTATTTCCTAGAACTGCTGGGACAAAAGACTATGCTCTGTGGATTAAAACAACAAAAATATTTGTGTCACATTTCCATATCAACAGGTGTGAAGACAAGTGTACTACCGGACCATGCCACATCTGAAAGATCTAGAGAGAGTTCTTTCCTTACTTTGTTAAGTTTCTGGTGGATGCTTACAATACTTGCTTCCCTTGCCTGGCATCTGCCTCACTCAAATCTGTGCTTCTACCTTCACATGGCCTTCATCCCTCTTTGTGTGTTTTTTTTTTTTCTGTGTCTAGTTTCTTTAAGGACATGCATCATCAAATTTACTGTGCACCCTAATACAGTATGACCTCATCTTAATTTTATCTTCAAAATCTCTATTTCCAAGTAAGATCAAATTTACAAATACTATGGGTTAGAATTTCAGCCTGTCTTTTTTGGGGCATGATTCAAGCAACAGTTGAATGAGAAGGATCAAAAAAGATGTGAAGGAAAAAGGAGGTAAAAAAATGAATTTTAAATTATTCTCAAGATTCAACTCAGGTGACAGGCCATTGTGTCTCAGACAAGCAAGGGTGAGTAATGTCAAATTCAAGTTCCTATAGGAAATTTAGACTCCTGTGCCTGTGATAGATTTTGAATCATGAATACAGTTACAAACATAGATAGCAATGGAAGCCATGAAAAAATGAATAGATATATAAGATTATTCAATCATATCTAGCATGTATTGAGCACATACTGTGGGCCAGCTGCTTAGTTTTCCAAGCACTCAGAATATAGTAATTTAATCCTCATAATAAACTTACGTGTTTAGTACAATGTTATTTCCATTTCATAGATGTAGAAAAAGAGTCAAAGGAAGGTTAAATAATTTGTTTAATCTAGTAAACTGCTAAAGCAGGATTCAAATTCACACTGCCCACATGAATAAGTACTTCTTTTGAAGTCTCTTCTTGTTTCAAAAGAGAGCAATTAGAAGGACAGATAAATATATGCCCACATAAGGAGTCACTGAAGAAAGTATAACTGCTTAGCCTGAAGTCATAATTCTCCTTCCCTAAGGATTTTGCTTTTTATTTTGTTTTAGTGTGGGGAATGAAACCCAGGGCCTCTTTTGCTAGGCAAGGACTAGCTAACACTAAGTTGTTCCCTAAGTCTATTATTTCTCTTGTTCTAAATACTTTTAGAGGACAGTATTTTTTGCCAATGGGCAGCAGCAAAATAAGTCTAACATAAAATTAAAGCTGTCTGAGTTGTAATTTCAAATCTTAAGGCAAAAATGGGCTCGTTGCCCTTAAAATTATGAGTGAGAAATTGTAGACTTTTAAAGAGTATTATGGTTCGGCACTTATGCTAGGAAGACTATTAAAAGAAATTATAAAGAAATGTAAGAATATATAGCCATTAAGACATATTCCAACTGTAACAGTCCCTAAGACATTATTTTGTTTAAGAATAATTATGTGAGTAAATAATAAGTATGTTACTAGATAGCATGAAATTATACTATTAACAAATTACATTTGTGCAAAGGAAGATCAAAGGTAAATATATGAAACTTGAAACATCATCTCTGTGTTATGGGAGCCCATTTAGTTGAAGGTATTATTTTTATTCAAATTATTTATGTGTTTGAAATGATTTTAATAAATTTACTTTTATTAATAAGTATGTCTTGCTATGAATGAACAACTCAAACAACTAATGTAGTGTGAGGATAAAAATAATTTTTTTGACATTGTGGTAGTTACAAAGCAGGTTGAGTCAGACTCTTGAGCCGTACGTCATGGTTTTAGCCTAAAAAGAGGATTTACCAGCAAGTCTAGGTTCTGTAACAAATGATTATGTGAATCAGAGAAATATTTTTGACATTCTGTTGTTGCTGAGACAAAAATAATGATTTCCCTTCTAAATATATTTTGTCGTGGAAATTGCTTATTCAGATTTACACACATTGGTAAAGAATTAAAGAATTATCAGATTACCAAATACCATTAAGATACAAAGAAAAGGACTAGAAATTATTTTAGAAACTACAATGTTTGCACCAAAACATCCTGAACTTTGGAATTTAATATAACATATTTTCGTGAGGATGGATCATAACCAAGATTGTAATAAAATCTTTTCTGGGAAAAGAAGCTTACTTTATGAATAGTGCTTTTAATAACATTAGTTTCATTTAACTGTCAATTCTAAGGATTTTAATTAGATTATCCTTGGTGATCATCCAATAGGTTTATTGGATGTAATTCATGTTAAAATCATGGCTGAAGTTCCTTTTATATATAAAGAGACGTTTTTAGACCAATGAACAATGCAATTTTGTGTGTAGTAAGTGGTGTGTGTGTGTGTGTGTGATATAATTAACAGTTTGGTTTAGGATAGGAAATTTTGTGTTATCTTTCAAAGACATATTGTATTTTATTACACCAAACTTAGCATCCTCCTACTCTAGAATGTATATAAGCAAATATTTTACATATTGTGTATAGGTCTGGTAGAAGTCAACTGAGAATCCATTGGGACCTGGGCTTTTCTTTTGGGAAGGTTTTTAATTTCATTAATTGATATTGGTCTGTTTATCGTCTCCTGTCAATTTGGGCATGTTGTATGTGTTAAGAAACTTTTCCATATCTTCTAGATTATCCAGCTTATTGAAGTATAAATTCTCAAAATGTCTTCTGGTAAACCTATGTATTTCAAGTGGGATCTGTGGTAATTTCATCATTTTCATCTCTGATTTTGTTGATTTGCTTCTTTTCATTCCTTCTTTTGTTGAGGTTGGCTAGGGTTTTGTCAGTTTTGTCTATTTTGTCATGAACCAACACTTTCTTTTGTTTATCTTTTGTATTTTTTTTTAATTCTCAATTTCATTTATTTCAGATCTGATCTTGATCATTTCCCATCTTCTATTGGTTTTAGGATGAGTTTGTTCTCCTTTTTCTAAGGACTTGAGGTGGAACATAAATTATTTATTTGGGATCTCTCTAATTTTTTGGTATGGGCACTCAGAGGTATAAATTTACTTCTTAGAAATGCTTTCATACTCTCCCAGAGAGTTCAGTATGTTGTGTCTTCATTCTTAGTTATTTCTAAGAAGTTCCTGATTTCTGTGCTCATGTATTTTTTGATCAATTCTTCATTTAAGAAAGTATTCAGTCTCCATGTACTTATGTGATTTCCGTTATTTTTCTTACTATTGATTTCTATTTTAATATCATTATGATATGATAGGTACATGGAATTATTTCATTTTTTTAATTTGTTGAGATTTCCTGTATGAGCTAGCATATGATCTATTTTGGAAAAAGTTCAATGTGCAGCTAGCTGAGAAGAAGGTAAGTAATCTGGGGAATAACATTCATAGATATCTATTAAGTCCATTTGATTAGTTATTCCAAGAAATTTAAAGGAATTGAACACTCCCAGACACTTTCTATGAAGCAAATATAACCCTGATACTTAAAAACAAAAAAAATCATCAAAAGAAAATTAAAGAACAATATCTATAATGAACAAGATACAAAATTCCTTAATAAGATACTAGGCAACCACATTCAAAAACACATCAAAAAGATAATACACCATAACCAAGTTTGTTTCCATCAGAGATGGAAGGATGGTTCAACATATGCAAATCCAAAAATGTGATCCATCACTTTAATAGAAGCAAAGACAAAAGCTAGACAATCATCTCCACAGACACAGAAAAGGCCTGTTGACAAAATCCAACACATACTCATGTTTAAAACACTGGAGAAGCCAGGGATTAAAGGATATTACCTTAACTTTGTAAAGACCATTTATGACAAACTCATAATTAGCATTATAGTAAATGGAGAAAAATTGAAACTGATTCCACTAAACTCAGAACAACATAAGATTGTCCACAGTCACCACTCTTATTCAGTATAGTTCTCAAAACACTAGTCAGAAAAATATGGCAAGAGAAGGAAACTAAAGGTTTATGAATAGGTAAAGAAGAAATCAAACAATCTCTGTTTGCTAATGATATGATCCTGTACCTAGAAGACCCCCCCAAAAAAAACTCCACCAAAAGCTTGTAGAGCTGATCAATGAATTTAGCAAAGCATCAGTATGCAAGATCAATACCCATAAATCAATAGCTTTTGCATATTCCAACGTGACTTGGCCAATGAAGGTAACAGGAAAACCATCTCATTCACAATCATCTCAAAAAATAAATAAATAACTAAAATAAAATACTTGAGAATTAATCTCACTAGGGAGGCAAAAGACCTCTATATGGAAAATTATACAACTTTGAAGAAAGAAATAGAATATGTGAGAAAATGGAAAGACATCCCATGTTCTTGGTAGGCAGAATTAATATTCTCTAAATGGCCATTCTGCCAAAAGTACTATACAGATTCAATGCAATCCCCAACAAGATACTAATGACATTATTTGCAGATATAGAAAAATAAATTCTTACATTAATTTGGAAGACTAAGAGACCTAGAAGAGCCAACAGAATACTTGGCAAAAAAAATTAAAAAAAAAAAAAAGCAAAGCAGAAGGCATCACAATGCATGATCTGAAACTATACTACAGAGGTATAGCTACTAAAACAGCATGGTATTGAAATCAAAATAGGACTGAAGACCAATGGAATAGAATAGAAGATACAGAGACAAAAACCACAAATCTATAGTCATCTAATATATGTGGCAAAATATAACTTGGAGAATCTTTTCAACAATGGTGTTGAGAAAAATGGATAGCCATTTGCAGAAAAATGAATTTGGATCCAGATCTCTCACTCTGCACAAAAATAAAAATTGATCAAAGACCTAGGAATTAAACCAGATTCCTTACAATTGTTAGAAGAGAAAATAGGGAAAACACTCCAGTAGGTGGCACCAACTTTCTTAACAAGACCCCCAAATCACGAGAAATACAACCGAAAATCATTAAGTGGGATGCTATTAAACTAAAAAGCATTTGCACAGCTAAGGAATCAATTGAGAATGTAAAGAGAGAGCCTACAGAACGGGAGAAAATCATGGTCAGCTATGTCTCTGACAAGGGTTTAATAGCAAGGATATATAAAGAACTCTAAAAGCATAATACCAAATAGGCCAATCAATAAATGAGCAAAAGAACTAAACAGAAACTTTTCAATAGAAGAAACACACAAGGCCAATACGTATATGAAAAATGTTAGACATCTCTCACAATCTGGGAAATGCAAATCAAGACTTCATTAAGATTTCACCTTACTCTAGTTAGAATGGCAAACATCAAGAATACAAACAACAACAAATGCTGGAGGGGGTGTGGGGAAAAAGAACCCTTATACATTGTAAGTTGGACTACAAACTAATACAAAGACTTTGCAAAGTATTATGGAGATTCCTCAAATAATTAGGGATGGAACCACCACGTGACCCGGCTGTCCCATCCTGGGTATTTTCCCAGAAGATACTGAGACTACTACAGTAACACAGGTACATCAATGTTTACAGTCAGTGCCACAATTCACAACAGCTAAATTGTGGAATCAACCCAGATGCCCATCATTATATGAATGGATCAAGAAACTGTGATTATATGTATTATATTAATAGGTGGGATTCTACTTAGCTACTTAAAAAAATGAAATCATGGCCTTTCCTGGTAAATGCATAGGGATGGAGAAAATCAATGCCTAGTGAAATTAGTCAAACCCAGAAACTCAAAGGCAGGTTTTTGTTCCTGTCATATGTGGAAATTTGAGTACAATATACAAAGAGTGAAAACACAATAAGTTTAGACAATAAACTAAGCAAACATGGATTACCAATCCAACTGGGGGAAACCTCACAGGCTAGGAGTTGGGGGGATGGAGAGGAGAAGACGGTGAAGGTGGGGTGGGTAAGGGGGGATATATGATATGTGCATGTATGAAAGTGTAACAACAAACCCCCTCAATATGTAAAACTATAATAAAAAATAAAATCCTGTTTTAAAAATAAATAAATACTGTGTATATCATGCATATCCAGAATTTAAATAATTAAATTGAAGTAAAATATCAACTCTGAATACGTATTAATGAGAATCATTGTACGTTATTGATTGTCACAACTACATTTATGAATTTGCTCTGTTTATCCTTGTAGTTACTTATTGCCAGTGTTATATTTAGACTAAATATCTTTATTTGAATATATTAAATTGAAAGTATAACAGATAACAATAGATAATAAATATATTTTATTAGATTGTACAACAAAATGGAAATTTGGTCTAACAAAGCAAATGCATTGTTATCATCAAAATTGTATCTCTGATAATATAAGTTATATATAATGTAAATAATCAAACAATGTAGCTTTTTCCTTATCATTTCCAGTGGGCTGTATTTTGGAATTTTTTATAATTTTTTTATTCTGTTTTATTTTTCCAAGGCAGTAAGAACATATTATTAAATTAACTGCGAATTTTCAAATAATGTTTAGATTTTTGGGAACATATGCTACCTTTCATCCCCTAATTTATTCAAACTTTGACCTTGCAAGTTTTTCCCCACTTTAAATTAACCTAAGGATCAATTTCATAGAATAATATTTTTAATAAAACTGAATAGCATAGTATAGAATATCATAAATTGATTCTTTTGGTCATGAGCATTCCTGAACACCTGGAGAAGCAGATTTAAAGTGGTAGATGACTAGCCAATCATTGCTCTTTTAATCAGGGGATTTACAACTAGGGCAGGTTAGTCATCTGAAAAGCCAGGATTTTTCTCCTTAAGGCATAATTTTTACACATCAGCAACATTACAAATATATATTTTTCCAATTAGAAATCATGATTGACAGTCTTTAATATAAATCTGTCCATTGGGGTTTAATCACATAGGAATTAATTTTGTCACACTGCAAGAAAATCCCAGGCAGATAATGAAACAGCTTTACCAAGCTATTAGAGACTAGGCTCCTTATATATTTCTGCTCAGACATCTTTAATGAAAGATTTTCATCTTGATGTTCAAAAGTTGGTTTCCTCACATTCAAATATTGGACCCTTGTTCCAGATAGTTAAGAGGAGCAAGCACAAAGGATATAAGGAAGGGGGCAGGACCAGTGTCTTTGTCTGTTCAGGCGGTTGTAATAGAATACCATAAACTTAATAGATTATAAAGACTAGAAATTTGCTTCTCACAATTTTGAAGCATAAAAAACTCAAACCAAAATCAAGGCATATGTGATGGTGTCTAGTGAGCATTCACTTTCTCTTTTAGATACCCATTCTCACGTGGTGAAAAGAAGCTACTCTAAATCTCTTTTATGAGGACATTAATCCTAATCATAACTGAAGAATTCCAATTCCTAATTATCTACTAGAGACTATACTTCCTAATCCCATCACATTGAAGATTTGACTTTCAACATACGATAGACACAAACATTCAGTCTCTAGCAAATGGCTACATTGCTGTTAGCCAAAAAAATCCAAACACCTTTCCAGGAATGCCTACTTGTCTATTTCCACTTATATCACAAAGGGAAGAACTATACCCCTTTATATTCTAAAAAGCCCTGGCTGTGAGTATATGTAACTGGGAGCATCATCACACATAACAAAATCACAGAAAGACTAAATGGAAAATGAATTAGGCAAGTAGGAATGTTTGTTATAGAAACCACGTCTGGTATATTCAAGAATTACTCAACCTATATTCTCCCTATCAGTGGCATGAAATTTCACCTTTTAATCTACCTTCCAAATTTTTGCTATTTTAATCACTGCTAGTCAACAGTATTGCTTTGAAAAAGTCCAAAATTTTTATATTTCAAATTCCATAAAACTTCCCATTGCCCAGTTCCAGCATTGTAGCTGAGCTCCAAACACCTTGACTTCTTGTTGCCTTGCAAACTGTATTCACTCCCAAACACTTGCTCTAGAGGGCCCTCTTAGATCACCACCTCCACTCCTTCCAATTTACCCTTCCCCAACTCACTAAATTCCATCTTTGTGGAGTTCTTTGTGATTTGTGACTTCCATAACTTCTCCCAATTCTGGTGAACAATCTGGTACCTTCTAAAAGCATTTCCACCTCCCTCTCTGTCCTCATGGCTCCATATCTTTGATCTGTCAATCCACAATTTTATCAGTGCAATTATTTTATCAGCACACTCAATTATACTCAAGTCCCTGTGGGCTTTCCACAGAATGTTTACCACTAAGACCATATGTAACATAACTGTAAGTTTTCCGCTGTCCTAAAGTAGTGTGTATCTCTAGATAGATGCTTGCAATCCCTGACATTATGATCTCCCAGCAAGCAGAAAGGGAAGAGTGAGGAGGCCTTTATCTCCTGCAACTCCCATTAATGCCTGGGCCATAACCTTTTTATATCCGGGATAATGTGTGTCTACATGGGGGTTAATGGGAATTATTAGAGTCCAGTGAGGGTGTTCCAAGGAGTGACTGAATCAAAGTTTCAGGATGAAAACAGGGCCGGAGAAGAAGAAAAAGTGTCTGCTGCCTTGTTTCTCTCAAATATTTTTATCAAGTAGTTCATTCTCTTGATTTCTCTGAATGCTATGGGAACCAAAGAGAGTGGAGCTCTGCTTTTCATATTATTATAACACAGCTTTAAATTCACAAGCCCCCAAAAGCCCAGATTCATATGTAGTAGAGAACAAATTATCAGAAGAACACCATTCCCAGGGGAGGAGGGAAGTGTCATTAATACCTTAAATAACCTCTTACCATGCCACATTGATTAAGCCAATCATTAGGCTTTATCCCACCAGTGTCAATATGTTCTGGTCTCAAAAGAAATCTGACACTACAGCATACACCTGTTCATTAAAATTCAATAGCACAAACATAGAATAATGTGCACTGTGAAATCAAAGGAATATGCATTCCTGTCCCCTAGACCACAGATGCTTTATGTCCCCCTCCTTGAACCTTTCGATCTCAAGAAGGTGAAATATAGAAAAAAATGAACATCAAGAAATGCTGGAAATCAGGTTGATTTCCCATAATTCCCATAGGAAGTAAATAAAATTAACAATATCTCAATAAAATCACGAGTTAAAGAATTCATAATCAAGTATAAGTACTATGGCAATTTGAAGATGCAAACTCCTGAACTTTTAACAGTGTTTCGAATTCATTCTCAGTACATACACAGGATTTTGTTCCCATAGGATGTCAGCCAGCACTTATGTGAACTTTCTGTAATGGTGAAATTTTTGTGTCAATGGTGCATGTAGGAGGGATTTAACCTGTAAATGCCTCCAGAATTCTTTTCCAGAATATTACTCACCTTGACAAGATAATTGGGTACATAGCTATACTTTAACAAAGAGTATCTTCAGCTTAAGACTCCTACACTCTCTAAAATTACAACCACTCCAAAATATAATTGCTTAATTTCAAAGCAAAATAAATATAGAGCTGAATTTAATAATCACATTACTAAAATAATGTTTTATTCAAAGTACACATTGCTTTTAATGTATGATTACAAAAAATATGAATTAAAGCTTTCTTTTGTACAAATGCTATTGGAAAAATGCATATAATTTTGTATAGGTTCTTTATATTTCCTTTTCAGTTACTTATGAAGTGAGAACAGGTATATTTAATTATTTGACCTTACAGTTGTAAAATTCCACATAACAGGAACAAGAGCTTTCAAATAAACTCATTTAATATCATGTTTAGGATTCTCATAAGATCTAGCAATAGGTGGTATATAAAACATGAATGTGATCTGTCTTAGCAATAAGAGCAAGTAAAACTTACTCATTATCACCAACTCTGGGTAGGACTCTTTCCTGGGTTTTTTTTTTTTTTGACTTGAGATAATGAGATTATGTATGTATGTATAAGTGTGCGTGTGTATTTAATGCATGCATTTGTAACCCAAAACATAAAACAGCATGGGAGACGCATTTTTTATTTCTTAAGCTACTTTTGTTATTCAAGTTTGCATATTGTATCTAACTTAAAATTAATAACAGGTTTTCATCTGTGT
>PVKS010041888.1:0-15930 GCA_004027875.1 Aplodontia rufa
AAAAAAAAAAAAAAAAAGTACAGTCAAAATGCAGTTTTGACGCGCGAGTATATTCATTTTATTCCACACGGTCTTTTTTGCAGGGTAAATTTCTGGAACAGCGGTTAGAACAGGGAATGGTATTCACGGAATATGAGAGAATTCTTAAAAAACGGCTGGTTGATGGAGAGTGCTCAATAGCCCGACTCCCTGAAAATGCAGAACGAAATCGGTTCCAAGATGTCCTTCCCTACGATGATGCAAGAGTGGAGCTGGTCCCAACCAAGGAGAACAACACTGGTTACATCAATGCATCACATATCAGGGTGAGGGGAACTTCAGTGGCAGTAAACAACACATGCAGTTTTGGGTTAAGTTATAAACATGCTCAGAATTGTGTTCATTTATGTTCTCTAAAGATGCCCCATTTTTTTTTTTTTTTTTTAAAGAGAGAAGCAATTTTTATTTAGTTTTTCACGTGACCTCCATTTTTCCTAGACTTTGCTGTATACGTGGTGCTGGGGTTTGAACTCACGTACTCGCACATGCCAGGCAACCGCCGAGCCACTGCTCCAGCCCCCATCCCCCAGTTTTGAGCCATTGCAAAAACCATGTTATCAATTGGAGAATCCCATACGCCAGTGCTGGATGAAAGGTGCTTATGAGACAGAGTCACAGTCATGCCTACCCTCTCCCTGTGGGCACCACGCTGCCCTCATGTTGCTACCAGAACTTGGGGCACCTTTTTGCCTGTCTTTAATACTTTGTCCTTCCAAATCTGAAGACCTTTTTTCTGGCTCATAAATTCTCCCAGGAGCTGCGGAATTGCTAGTTTTCCTTTGTCATAACACCTGCATTAGTTTCTTTGTGTGTGTATGTTTGTGTTTCTGGGGATTGACTCTAGTGGGGCTGTGCCACTGAGTTGCAGCCTCAACCCTTTTTTATGTTGAGATGGGATCTCACAAAGTTGCCTAGACTCACCTCACATTGGGGTCTCCCTGCCTCAACCTCCCAAGTCACTGGGATTACAGGCATGCACCACCATGTCTGGCCTCTTGCATAAGTTTCTGTGTAACACATGTGTCTGGGCTTTTTGATGGTGTTCACAAATCTTTCAGTTCAGTAGTAGTTGATCAGATCCATGTAACACAGTCTGTGTCCACAGAAACTGACCTTGGGCAAGTCCTCATTAGATATAGCACTTCTCATTTTTGTCACAACGGAGAAGCTGCTAATAAACGTAATTTCATCTGGTATAAAAAAAACCCAACTTCTACTTCTGAAGGTGCCACCTGTTCTCTTTGCATTCCTGTTGTGATCATTTTTTAATATTGCTTTGTGCTTTAAAGAAGCCCTCTTTTCCTGGAAACAGCATAATACCATTTTACTAGGGTATTGTTACGACCATTAAAATGGAAAAAATGATGATTCACTGCAGGTGGTTGAATAAGCCCAGATGTTCGTTCTTCTTCACTATTGTACCTTTATTCACACTGGTTGGATTTGAAGTTTTACTCTGGAGAGGAGAAATCTTGTAGTGAGTGAATGACTGTCTGGTGAGGTATTGATTTTCTTCCTCCTCATATTTTCTTGAGTTGGCAAGTCGTATTTGACAAGAGAGCAATCTGACACCTGAGGCTGTCATGGAGACTGGCAGTGTGTGTGTGTGTTTGCTAGGACCCTTAATGGATTTGGGGACTATTGACATACTGTCATTTCCTTACATGGCTAGCATGTGTTCAGAAACCAAGCATTTCTTTGGAGTAGCTCATCCTGTCCCTGAGATTGGATGGCTAAGAAGTGAGTAATGTTGTGGTTCTATAGTGTTATTTTAAAATCTTCAGCAGCAACCTAAAGAATCATGGAAAGACTATAGGTTTTAGAATTGGCTAGCTGGGGTTGATTCCTCCGTTTCCACTCACCAGCTGTGGGAGCTTATTTGACTCATTTCTAAACAGAAGTATGATGCTTCACCCCCCAGACTTCCCATCTGACCTCGCTTGTTACCTGTGCCCCGCCACATGCCAGCCACTGAGGTGCTCAGTGAGAAGATGCGGAGCCAGGGCTGGGCTGGCACCCTCAGATGAGTGCATATGTGTGGCAGGATTTGCACAGGATTTTAGGTTTCATGCATGCTCAGAAAACAGTTGCTGTCGTCACTAAATGTCAGTTGGAGCTGAGCCCTAACCCAGTTTCTCGAACTATAAACCAAATTATTACTCTGTTATATTAGACCATACTTCAGGATGTTAAATATTAAGGAGAAACTTGGCATATTACAGAGTGTGATTTCAGCTCAAAAGTTCAGAGTAGAGGCTGCCTTAAATAGGAAAATACTTTTTTCCTAGAATAGGTTATGGCTTAATTGTGAATACTTTTTGCAACATACTTAGTACTTTTTTTTGGCAGTACTGAGGACTGAACCAGCTTTACCACTGAGCTACATTCCCAGCCCTTTTTTATTTGTTACTTAGAGACAAGGTTTTTTCTAAGTTGCCCAGACTGGCCTCAAATTAATCCCCCTGCCTCACCCTCTGGAGTAGCTGGGATTGGGCATGTACCATGGTGCCAGGCAGATTTAGTACTTAAAGAGGGGAATTTGGGGTGCTGTGATGTTGATATTATTATTATTATTATTTTTAAAGAGGGAGGGACAGTGAGAGAGACAGAGAAAGAGAGAAACAACTTTATTGAGTTTTTCACATGGCCTAAGTTGCTCCAACACTCAGTTGCGTACGCGGTGCTGGGGTTTGAATCCGGGTCCTCGTGCTTGCCAGGCAAGCGCCGAAACCTCTGAGCCACTGCTCCAGCCCCATGTTGATATTATTTTGATGAGAGGAACTAAACTGTTAACAGCAGTGACGGCTGCTTACCGCTTACTTGTCAGGCGCTCTGTTGACTCAGTCTTCACAGCAACCCTCTGAGGGTGGGCAGTATTTTCATTTTATAGATAAGAACAATTTGAGAGGTTAGCAGTTTGCCCCAGCTCACATAGATACTACATGAATTCACTGCACGTAACTTCATTTATTGGTACTGGGGATTGAACACTGAGCCCCCTCCCTAGCACTTATTACTTTTTTATTTTGAGACAGGGTTTTGCTAAGTTTCTGAGGCTGGCTCAGCCTCCATGTCCCTGGGATTACAGGTGTGCACAACTCCACCCATCTGCACATACCTTTATAAAGCTGTCAATCATGGAAATTGTATTGACAAGAAAAAGATGAAGCTGTGCACATTTACTTATTCTGCTGAGGAATCCAGTTCACATCTTTAGTACAAACATGAACACGTAGGCACATATTTTATACATACATGGAGTAATTCTTTATTTTTCTACTTTCAGGTCTCTGTCAGTGGAATTGAATGGGATTATATTGCAACGCAGGGACCGTTACAGAATACCTGTCAGGATTTTTGGCAGATGGTGTGGGAACAGGGAATTGCAATTATAGCGATGGTGACTGCAGAAGAGGTAAGTACTCATTTCTCTTCATTGATTTTCTTAGCATAGCATCCAAAGAGCTGTTAATGTGAATTACGTAACATCCTGACCTTTAGAGGAGAGGACAGCCTGGGATTGCAGTTCTGAGTTTCAGCGTTGACTGGGTGAAGGGCGTCCATGGCTGGATTTGTGCTGCTGTTAATCTGCACTTGTCTTTAACAGGAGGGTGGAAGGGAGAAGAGCTTTAGGTATTGGCCACGACTTGGTTCCAGGCACAACACTGTCACCTATGGAAGGTTTAAGATCACAACCCGGTTCCGCACAGACTCTGGCTGCTATGCCACCACGGGCTTGAAGATGAAGCACCTTCTCACGGGACAGGAGAGGACAGTTTGGCATCTCCAATACACAGACTGGCCTGAGCATGGCTGTCCTGAAGACCTCAAGGGATTTTTATGTAAGTGGCTTGTTCCCAGGACAGCCCCCTCTGGCCAGAAATGAAGATAAGTTTCCAAAATATTTACTTTATGTTGCCTCATATAAACTTTGGACTTGATTTAAAATAAAGAATATGTTTTTTTGGTGGGGTTACCAGAAGCTGTTTTTATAGCGTAGTTTGATAGTGAGTAGAATGCCACACCTGTCTTTTAGTGAGTGTACCCTCCATGTCATTTGGGGATGAGGAAGTGGAGGCACAAATTTGCCCGTAGTCACAGACAAGGCTAGGGATTGGCTCATGACGCCCAGTGCTGTATTCATTGCAGGCTTAGGAAAAAGGACTTGTCATTTGATTGGCCATAATCCCCAAGTGTTTTTCTGTTTCATTTATTCATTTTTCACAGCGTACCTTGAAGAGATCCAGTCTGTTCGACGTCATACAAATAGTACAAGTGAACCAAAAAGTCCCAACCCTCCACTACTGGTCCACTGCAGCGCTGGGGTAGGAAGGACTGGTGTTGTCATTTTGTCAGAGATCATGATTGCCTGTCTGGAACACAATGAGGTGAGCACTTTTATGTTAAGCCTGACCTTTTTTGGTAGGGAGAATTAGGAATGGACTGGAAATGAGGCTGGGAAGGAGAGTGGCATAGTGACCTAACAGCTCTGGAATTTTCCTCCCTTTTGTAGTATTAGGCATTGAACCCATGGCCTCACGCATGCTAAGCAAACACTCCACTACTGATGTAACCTCCTCAACCCTTTTAAAATATTATTTTGAACCAGGCTGGGTTCAAATTTATGATCATCCAGCCTCAGCTTCCTGAGTAGCTGGGATTATAGGCATGTGCCATGGTGCCAGGCTAATGCTCTTTTGAACACATTTCCTGGGTCTTTGATGACCACAAGATGTTATTAAGTGTTGTCTGCAAAAGACTGTCTTGAAACTTCTCAGTACCTTTTAGCATACTAAAGGCTAAGATACAGAATAAATTTGGCTGTTTAACTTTCTTACACAGTGTTGTTCAGACTCTTTTCCTGGAATACCTGTTATTGTTTCAAGGACACTTAGTGCTGGTCTGAGCTCCCTGTGAGAAGTGCTGAGCTGGATATGGTAGCACTTAACACTGTGTTTTTATCGAATCTTGGTATCTGGTGAGATGTAGTAATTTATGTGTAATCAAAATCACTAAAGTTACACCTATGGAATGTAGGGGAAATAATCTGCATGGACGTTCTGTTCACAGTTAAAGCTAATGGGCAGCAGGTGCCCATGGGGTAGTACAGAAGAGGCTGAGCTAGACCGAAGATTGCCCATCTCCTCACCAGATTTCTGCTGTGGCACCAGCTTCCCCTGCTCTCTGCTCGGCCTGGGGAGTATGGTCCCTTCCTCACAGTTTCTCTCCCCCAGGTGCTGGACATCCCGAGAGTGCTGGACATGCTGAGGCAGCAGCGAATGATGCTGGTGCAGACCCTCTGCCAGTACACGTTTGTGTACAGAGTTCTTATTCAGTTCCTGAAAAGCTCCAGGCTCATTTAAGCGCCCAGACCTCCTTGAGGGACCCAATCATGTGAAGCGTTTACAGCTAAAACAAAGAGCTCGCCTGATTTGTCCTTTCTCCTGGATGCCGGATCCACACCCAGACGCATCTCAGCAGGACGGTGCAGTATGAATGGTGGCCTGCTGAAGGAAGGCACAAAGCACGAGGCTGGAGCGGGGCTTGGGAACCTGGGAAGGTGCTGGAGAGGAGGATTCGGCTGGGGGTGTCACCCTGCTCTGGTCTGTCCGATTTGCAGTGCTTGCACACATTTTGGAGATTGTATTTTTAGACTATTCTCTATTTTACTGATGCTATGCCGGGCAGTTCTGGCAATCATCAAGGCGCATAGGTTTCTATCTTAAACCAGTTTTTGATAATGGAATTTTATGTAATGACTAAAATATTTAGGGGATTTCTTAGCAAGAAACTGTACTTTCTGTGGGAATGGTCCATAGACTGAGTGGTTGTTGTATAACTTTGTATTTAAACCATGTTGTTATCTGTGTTATTATTTTTTTAAAAAAACCTTGGGTACTTAATGGTTTAGTCACAAAGCTCATAACTGTAAGGAGAATCCTAAAAGTGTTATTTTGAAACATAGAAAGCATTTTTATATTCAGAAAATTTTTTATCATAAAAGTTCTATATATTTGTACCTTCTATATTTTCCAAATAAGAGCTCAACTCATGAAGATACTGAAATGAATCAGTTAATGTAAAGGAAACTTGGGAATGAAGGCACATTATTGTAAATGTAAGAGAATCAGATTCACTATTTTTTCAGTATTATTCATAGACCTAAATGACTTTTTATTGGTAAAAAATGAAGTGAAAAACAATTGGATAGGATGGTTAAGCACTTTTTTTGGGTTAGAGACAGAATCTGAGTTTTAATATATGTGTTGGTTTACATTTGAAATAATAACAAATGGGCATTGTTTCAAAGTGTTTCTAAGAGAAGGATTAAGAGTATGTAGGTGACTAGGACAAGAGTAAGTGGCATGCAAGGGTACAAAAATGCAGTATTATCTATGCTCAGACTGAGACTTGGTGTAGGGGGCTGGAGAGTGTGGCATCCACCCGGGACTGTCCCCAGTGAGGGCAAGGCCTATCACTGTCACTGTCTTACTGCTTCCTAGGAGTTCTTTCAACTAAACCTGTGTGTGTGTGTGTGTATGTATGTGTTTTTCCACAAATAAGTCAAGTTTATATTATCATTAAAAGAAGGCTTGAAGAGACTTTCTTTGGGTTGAAAGTGGGGAAGGAACAGTTAACAGTTTTACCTCTCCTCCCAAAACCATGCCCCAAACTTGTGGGGCCAACAGAACTTGTTGTGGTATTCAGGAGTTACTTGAGTTGTAGCTCCTGAATCCCCTAACTTCAGCCCTGTGGTCAGTGTTAGGTACTTACTCCCATTAGACACCTCCTGCTGGACCGAGCCAGGCTGGGCCAGCAGGGAGAGCAGTGTCCTGAACCCCTGCTGAGATGGCCTTGTTCAGCTGCTGTTGATAGATGAGGACAAATGGGTACATTTAGCAAAGCCATCTCCTTTTCCCTTCTGAGGCTGAATCTCCACAACGGAGAGCTTCCAGAATGTCAAATCTAGGATTATTTCCCCAAAGTACAGTATTGTGGGTATTGTTCTGAGTCCCATCTCCTCCTAAGGCAGTTTAACATTCTGTTGTGGATGCCGTGTGTCATCAGCTATGGGACAGGACTTCCTACACGTAGTGCACACCAGTCTCATTGATTTATCCAGAAACCATCCACCTAAGGGGGACATTCAGAAGGTACCGTGAAAGTGGCTATTGAAAGTGGACACGCTTCTTTCTTAGGAACCAAGGTATCAATCTTAAATTTCAAATTGTTTAAAAAGTTCTGGTTAAAGAATAGACTGAGCTCCCCAGATGATTATGGTCATATTTCCCATCTCCATATCATATTAAGGACAACAGTTTTTCTGAAGCTTTTTTTCTTCAAATGGTACGTTTTTAAAAAATGCTTTTCTATCAGACTTACATTTTAAAGTGTCCCATTGACAAGACATATTGTAAAACGAAGATCTAATTAAAGAGTAATATATGATACATTTGTTGTATTCCTGTTGTAATAATTTGATAAATTTGAGAGGGCACATTTATATTGTTTAAATCTGTCACTCTTAAAAATGTTGCATGTTTTACATAATTTCTAAGATCCATGTAATTTTAAACTTTTAATTGCAGTTAGTGAATATGAAAGAATTTCTGAATAAAAATCTATATTATTGGACTTTGAAATAATGTGTTTTCAAGACCAAACTCTAGAACATTGAGGTTTCAGAGGTTTGCCATGTCTGAATTAAGGAGGGACCGTCCAGTGGACCTAACACAAAACTTCATGTGTCTTAGTGCCTTTTAGTTCCTGGATATTATTAAATTTCATATCAGAATTACCAAAATGTACATATCCACAAAAAGTAGTTTCTAAACCAGTGTTTCCACTGATGAATTTTAGTATCTCTGGCATCCGTTTTCCTGATTATTGGGGTCTTCTGCTGAAATTTTCTAGTTGAGAGTTTTTAGCACAGAAAGTGATCATTTTAGGATATAATTTGGAAGGTTAACTGTAGTCACTGTTAATTATTTTCTTCTGGAACATCTACTGTGAAACAAAGTCCTAGAATTTAGTGTTCAAAATCCTTTGGGAGGATTAAAACAGAAGGTGGACCTGGACTTCCTTAGAAATTTGCAGAAAGATAAATGTTTAGCCAGAAACACAGAAGAGGAGAGTGTGGTGAGGACTGACTGATGCCAGCATGTCACGGCCAGCTTCATTTTAAATAGATAGTTATGTTAATGTTCACAATGGTAACAAGATAAGTTACCATTACTATAGTACTATAGTTACCATTACTGTAGTACTATAGTTACTATATTAGTTACTATATTAGTAAGTTGCAGCTTAGCAGTTTTATTATTTGAAATTTGCATGAACAAATGGAAACTGGAATTGCTATTTTTTTTTTTTTTTTAGAGAGAAGGACAGTGAGAGAGAGAGAGACAGAATCGATTTTTATTGAGTTTTTCACATGGTTTTTGTTGCTCCAACACTTAGTTGTGTACGAGCCACTGCTCCAGCCCCAAACACTCTATTTCTGAGCTACATCTCCAGTCCTTTTTAACTGGAGATAGGGTATCTCTGAGTTGCTGAGGCTGACCTTGAACTTCATTTCATCCTCCCAAGTATCTGGGTTCATAGGCATGTACCACCATGCTTGACTAATTATAAAATCTTTTTTTCTTTTTTTTTTTTTTTTTTGCAGTGCTGGGAATTGAAGTAAAACTTTTTAAAGGAACTTTCCTGGATATAAATTAAGGAGAATTAATTTGCTTCCCAGCAAGAAGATTTCACATGAAACAAACTAAGACAATCCCTTTCAGTTTGAAGTTTGTAAAATGATAAATAAATTGCAGGAAGCTTGATTTTGAACTGAGAGGTAAACATTTTAAAAGCAGAGGAAACACTACATTAAGAATTTACCTGTGGGGCTGGAGCGGTGGCTCAGTGGTTACGGCACTTGCCTGGCACATGCAAGGACCCAGGTTTAAGCCCCAGCACCAATGAAGTGTTGGAGCAATGAAAACCACATGAAAAACTAAAATTGATTCTCTCTCACTGCCCCTCTCTTAAAAAAAAAAAGGAGAAGAATTTGCCTGAGGCTGGGTGGGCATGGTGGTACACACCTGTAATCCCAGCAGCATCTTGGGAGGCTGAAGCAGGAGGATAGCAAGTTCCAGGCCAGACTTTGCAACTTAGCCAGGTCCTAAGCAACTTAGCAAGATCCCCGCTCAAAAAATAAAAAGGACTAGGGATGTGGCTCAGTGGTTAAGACCCTGGGTTCAATCCCTGGTAACAAACACATAAAAAAAAAAAATAAAGGAAAAGGAAAACAAATTGCCTGGGAAAACAAACTTAGCAAGATCCCCGCTCAAAAAATAAAAAGTACTAGGGATGTGGCTCAGTGGTTAAGTGACCCTGGGTTCAATCCCTGGTAACAAACACATAAAAAAAAAAATAAAGGAAAAGGAAAACAAATTGCCTGGGAAAACATTTCTCAAAGAAACAGGTTTTTCCGTATAGATAAGGGACAAGGGCTACATTTACGGTACTATTTACAGTTACTCTTAGAAAAATAGGAAAAATTAGTTCTGTTTGAAAGTTTGTGTGTTTTAGGGATCCTCAGATGATTAGAGTGGCTTAGTTTTCTGTATATTTCATGCAGTTCCCAAATAAAAAAATAGGTTCTAAAAGTTTCCTTTTAAGTTAAATTGAGAAATAGGAATATTCATAGTTACAAACGACACTCTAAGTGGGTGTTCACTTTTACTTTCTTTGTTCCCCTGGGCCCAAAGCTTATTCAGTCCACAGGGGGCCTGAAAGGTGTGCATGGATGCACAATGAAATTGCTCTATTCTGTACTCCAAGAAGGTACAGGGCAGCTTTTTCCCAAACTGCACCCTGGTGATAAGGTCAGAGAATGAATTCTCATTTCTGCCAGACAGTAATGACAGGCTTAGAAAGCAACTGAAGTCATTTTGGCCAATGTTTCATGGAAAATCTCCAGAAATGAGTCAGCGCTTGTTGCAGAAGCTTGAGGGACGTGGGGCACTCTGAGGCCAGCAAGAATGCTGTTCTGAAACTGACTGAGGTGGGGAAGGAGTAAAGGAGAACTGGCAGAATATTCCTTTAACCCTCCCAGAGTTATCACTGGCTTTTTCTTTTTTTTTTTAAGAGAGAGGGACAGTGAGAGAGAAATAACTTTGTTTTTCACATGGCCTTAGTTGCTCCAACACTTAGTTGTGTACGTGGTGCTGGGGTTTGAACCCGGGGTCCTCGTGCTTGCCAGGCAAGCGCTGAAACCGCTGAGCCACCGCTCCAGCCCCTATCACTGGCTTTAATTGGGAAGAAAGGGATGGGCTAAGAAACCTAAGGTCTGCAGCACCTGGCGGAGGGAGTGACAGCTTTAAGTCACATACCAGGTCCCATACATGTAAAATGAATGTCTGCTTGCACATCCTGTTTCCACAAACGTTTAGCTATGTATGTTTGAAAAGGTAAGTACAAGAAAGGAATAGTTGTGTTTGAACTTTTAACTGTAGAACTTGTAATTTGTAGAACAGCTGATAGGCTGTTCCAAGTTTCTTATTAGATAAATGTTTTCATCATTATTCTTTTGGGGGGGATGGTTACTGGGGATTGAACCCAGAGCCACTTTACCAATGAAATACATACCCAGCCCTTTTTATTTTTTAAATATTGAGACAGGGTCCCACTAAATTGTTTAGGGCCTTGCTTAGTTGCTGAGATTGACCTTTAACTTGCCGTCCTCCTGCCTCTGCCTCCTGAGCTGCTGGGATTGCAGGCGTGCACCACCACACCTGGCTTTTTCCTTATTCTTCAATTTCCAGCAAATGATTTTGTGGCATATCAGATAAAAGGACCATTTAAAATCTACAAAATCCCTTGGCTCTGAATCCGCAGTATGGTGACCTGCAGTGGCATAGCAGGACACAAGTGACATGAGTTCATATAAAAACCCTGCAATTTTAACTGAACTGGTAGGTGGGTTTTAAATTATTTTTTTAAAAGTCTGCAGTACTTTCAGTTATCACACTTGAGTACTATTGACATTTAAGAGTGTATGCATATTTTCAATTTGTACAGTAGAAATTTGGTGAAACAAAACCTACAGAATTCACTGTTCAGAGCAGATATATATAGACTGCCAAGCAAATTCAGAAGGTTGAATTATATTAACTGGGTTAGTCTGAAGAAGAATCTGTTAGGCCTCAATTTTTTGGGTATGTGGATAAAGCTAGTTCATATTTAATGGTAGCAGGCTTTCCATGTCCATCCGTTCATCCATCAGTTGAGAAAAACAAATGAATTGGGACTAAAACATTTTTTTTAAGATAGAATTTTTATTTTGTTTCCATGTGGCTTTTGTTTGGTGCTGGGGTTTGAACCTGGGTCCTTGTGCATGCCAGGCAAGTGCTCCAGCCTCTGAGCGAACAGTCCAGCCCCAAATTATTCTTAAAATGTTTTCAGGGGCAAGTGGTATCTCAGCAGTATCATGCTTGCCTGGCATGCGCGAGGACCCGGGTTCAAACCCTAGCACCACGTACACAACTAAGTGTCAGAGCAACAAAAGCCATATGAGAAACTGAATTTGATTCTCTCTCTTGAAAAAAAATTTTTTTCCCACCATAGTAGGGATTGAACCCAGCATCTCACACTTGCTAGGCAAAGTACTCTATCTCTGAGCTACATCCCCAGTCCTCTTTTAAAAATTTTTATTTCAAGTTAGGGTCTGAGTTGCCCAGGGTGGCCTTGATCTTGTGATCCTCTTTCCTCACTCTTCCAACTAGCTAGGATTGCAGGTGTGACCACTGTACCCTGCTTGAGTTATTACCTAGTAATCAGCATGCCCAATCTCAAAACAACACATTGAAAATGGGAGGAAATAAATACACCCATCTCAAGTTTATTAACTCAGATATGCAGTCAAACCTTTCTCAAAGACTGCCACTGGGCTGATATAGTTTTGCTTCTTACTGTAGACTGAAGTAATTTTTTACATTAAAACAAAGTAGGCTTTTATTTGTAAATACTAAAATTTTGTAAGTTGAGTATTAGTGCTATAACAGAACACCTGCAGCTGCGTAATTTATGAAGATTTACTGCTTAGGTCTGTGGGCTGGTGAAGGCCTTGCTCCATGGCAGAAAGTGGAGGGCAAGAGCAATTCAGAGACTGAGGGTGCAAGAAAGGAATTGGATACACTTTGATAACACACTGTTCTAAAAACACACAGTAATAATCCACTCATAATGACAGCCCTCGTGACCCATTAAAGTTCCCACCTCCCAATACTGCCGTATTGGGCACTGTTTCCAGCATATGAACTTTGGGGGACATGTTCAAACTACACCAGTATTTTCTGTGAAGTTACTTCAATGTGTTAATCTATTGTACTTAATATAGGAAAGTATTCTAACTTATAATAAAGTTTTTTTTTTCCAGTTCAGATGAAGGAAGAATTACTCTAACACACCAGAAATTAGTCTTTTGTTTATGTAGTTGAAAACAAGCAATCCAAACCTTATCCAAGATTTTGCAGGGCATAATTTTAAGATATCTAAATAGCAAATCTAGTTTTAAAAATCCAACAGAGGTTAATATGACTTGATATGCCTAACAAAAACAAAATTTGGGGAAAATTTGTATGAACATATTTTAGAAAGTTGCTCTATCATTCAAGCAACACACTGGTGTTCCACTTTTTCAAAATGGTAGTATTTTCTAGTTTAAAAAGCAATTTTATGTGGTGCTTGTTAATGTAAAATTGTATAATCAAGACCTTAATTCTTATAAACTGTTTATAAGGTTTATATAAGTGTATGCTTAATGAGCAAAAAGCTTGAATGGCTGGATGTAATATATGTGAAATGAATATACTGTAGTCTATTTTTGTCATGAAAATAAATGTGTGAAGCAAGATACAATTTGTGACCAGAGCAATTAAAGCTCTTTTGCTTTTTTTTTCACCGTACATCTGATTTCATAGAAGTATATAATTAGTCCAGTTTCCCTACTGGATAATTTCAAAGAATGTAGTAGACAAGGGATGTTTCTTTTAGTAGTTGCCATTGTTATCAGTTGTCTTCATAGTAATCAAGAGTTAGAGAGCTGGAGCCGTGCTGGCTCAGCAGTTGGAGCACTTGCGTGGCATGTGCAAGGACCCAGGTTCAAATCTCAGGACCACAGTCTCAACTAAATGTCGGAGAAACAAAGGCCAGATAAAAAAATAGATTCTGAAAAAAAAAAAGCACCTTGCTAAAATAGCCAGCTTCACATCAGCATACTGACCAATTCATAAGCTTGAGGAATAAGTGTTGGTGTATTTGTCAACAGTATCAACTTTGAGGGCTCTGTCCCCTTCCCCCACTCGGGAAGTCTGCTCTTTTCCCTATGCTTTACTTTCCGTGCTTTCGATAATAACACTTGTCTACTACGCTTGAAAAAAAAAAGAGTATCAACTTGGCAGCAAGTCAAGAGTTCCTCATGCAGCTCCCCCTGCGGTGGAGCTTCTGGGCATGCGTTGGTGGCCACTTCGTTCACCTTTCAGTGGAGTTGCTGCTGGCTTGTGAGCAGCGCATCTGGAATCTTGCTAGAAATTTAAATTCTTGAACTTCACCCCAGATCTTAAGACTTGGAATCAGAAGCAATGGGGATGGATCCTAGAAATCTGCCTTAAGTAGTATTCTGATGCACATTAAAGTCTGAGAACCACTGCTCTAGTCATTAAAAAGCACACATGTTCAATACGGATCCTGATTTGAGGTTCATTACATACCCAAACTACAAGTAATAGGCACTAAATTTTATTTAGGCAGTTTATTAGGTTAATGATATAGTTGTGGTAGGATGAATAATGGCTCCCCCAAAATGTCCACATCCTAATCCCCTGAAGGTGAGAATGTTATTTCACATGGCAAAAGGGACTCTGCAGATGCGATTGAGGATTTTGAGATGGGGAGATGATCCTGGATAATCCAGGTGGGTTTAGAGCAGTGACAAGTTTATTTATTTATGTAGGTACCTGGGATTGAACCCAGGGGTGCCTAACCACTGAGCCATCTTTCTAGCCCTTTTTATTTTTTGAGACAGGGTCTTGCTAAGTTGCCAAGCCTGGCTTTGAACTTGTGATCTTCCTGTCTCAGCCTCCCAAGTCTCTGGGATTACAGGTATGTACCACCTCACCTGGCTAACAAGGATCTTTTAAAGAGAGGTCTGAAGATACAAGGTAAAAGGAAGGACTATAAGGTGAAGGAAGAAGCCACAAGTGAAGGACCACAGGTGGCCTCTGGAAGCTGGAAAAGGCAAGGAAACACTCTCCTCTAGACCCTCCATGGGGAATGCTGCCCTGGCAAGACTTGGACTTTAGGGCTTTTGACTTCCAGAACTCTAAGATAATAAGTGTGTGTAGAAGTTGGGGTAACTTTTTACAGTAGCAGTAGAAAACTAACACAACTGTATATTTTTGTTTCCAAGAAAAATTTGAAACTTGACAAGGATCTCGAAAGGACTAGGTGAATTATGGAAGTTTCAGGTCCAGGACTGCTAGGTGTTTTGCATCAAAACTTGAATTCCCAAGGCAACAAGATTGGACTTAAGCTAAATATTCCTTACCCCAATCCTGGCCTTTGAATTAAACCTGCGGATTTTCTTCTTGAGGATATACCATTCATTATTGCTTCCATCTGACTACTTTTAATTTTTTTAATTTTTAAATTTTTTTTAAATTTTTGAACAACCATACAAGCTTTTGACAAAATAATATAAAATGTGTATATATTCTGGATATTGCAATTACCCCCAGGAGTGCCCCCCCAATTACCCTCCCTTATCCTGCCCTTCCCCTTCCCACAATATCTCTAAAAAAAGTATTAGGTTGTAAAACATTACATCTTATCTGGATTTGACACATGCTAATAGACCAACTTTCTCACTGTCCAGGGTCTAGTCCCCACCTCCACAGATGAGTGGAGACAATCGACCCTTAGTTCTCTGGGTTAAGCTGATTTTACTCAGCATGATCTTTTCCATAGCCACCCATTTACCTTCAAAGGCTGCAATATCATTGTTTCTAATTGCTGTGTGATATTCCATGGTATAAATGTACCACAGTTTTTTGGATCCATTCTTCCAGTGAGGGACATCTGGGTTGTTTCCATAGCCTAGCAATAGTAAATTGTGCTGCTATGAACATAGATATTGCTGTGTCACTATAATGTGCTGATTCTAATCCCCTGGAAAGATACCCAGGAGTGGAATCGCAGGGTCATATGGTGGACTCATCCCTAGTTTTTTGAGGATTCTCCACATTGCTTTCCAGAGGGGCTGTACCAGTCTGCAGCTCCACCAACAGTGTGTTAGTGTGCCTGTCTCTCCACAGCCCCTCCAGCATCTATTATTATTTTCTTCATCTTTGCCATTCTGACTGGTGTAAGGTGATATCTTAATGTGGTTTTCATTTGCATTTCTCTGATTACTAGAGATTTAGAGCACTTTCTCATGTATTCATTGGCTTGATCAATGTCCTCTGGTGAGAAGTTTCTATTTAGCTCTTTGGCCCATTTATCAATTGGGCTGTTAGTGTTTTTATAGTTAACATTTTTGAGGATTTTGTAGATTCTGGATATGAGACCCTTGTCTGAGGAATCATAGTCCATGATTCTCTCCATTTCCGTAGGAAACCTCAACTCTTTTGATTGTTTCCTTGGCAGTACAAAAGCTTTTTAGCTTTATGGCATCCCATTCACTGATTTTTGACTTTACTTCCTTCACTTTTGGAGACCTGTTGAGAAAGTCTTTGCCTACTCCCAAATGTTGAAGTGTTGGACCAATTTTGTCTTCTATCATTTGCAACGTAGCTGGTTTAATACCAAGCTCCTTGATCCATTTTGATTTGATTCTTGTGCAAG
>PVKS010041889.1:0-15755 GCA_004027875.1 Aplodontia rufa
AGCTCAATTTACCATAGCTAGATTATGGAACCAACCCAGATGCCCCTCACTTGACTAGTGGATACAAAAACTATGGTACATATATACAATGGAATACTACTCGGCCACTAGAGAAGATGATATTATGGTTTTTGATATCAAATGGATGGAGATGGAAAGAATTATGCTAAGTGAAGTATCCCAGTCTCAGAGACTCAAGGGCTGAATGGTTTCTCTCATCTGTGGAAGCTAGAATACATGGGGAAGCAGTAGGTTAAACGGCTAAACTAATAATATCCTCAAACTGCATGATCGTCAGCATAATAGGGGGATGGTACCCTAGGATACTGGGAGGTGTAGGGAGGGGGTGGGGGGAGAGCATTTGAAGATCTCCTAGAATACTGGAGAGTGGGAATATAGGCGAACCATCTCAGAAGCAGAGGTTATTCCTCCACGAGACACCCATTTTATGCAAGAGTTCTCCTGGGGGTAACTGCAACAGGTGAAACTCAAGGTGGTCATCCATGTTTGGGCATTACCCCTGGATAACTATGTATATATACTTTGGTTATTGATGGTCTGATAATGTTTCCCTCTCATTTGTATCTCTATACACTCTTAATTAAAAAAAAAATACCCAGTGTTAACTTAGGCTTTGCATAATCATGAGTTTTACTTCTCTTGAAGACATACCTAAGAATACAGTCACAAAATTATATAGAAGCTATATTCAGGGAAGTATACAGAGAAATTGCAATAATTAATATACATGCATGTGCCTATTTCTATCTATAGCATGGAGGATTACAGATGAACCATGAGATTGGGGAATGGATGAAGCAGGAAGATCCTGGACTAGGATCGGGCTTAATTTACTTTGTTAATATATATGTATACATGAATATGTAACATGATTCCCTACAATATGTAAGACTATATTGAACCAAATTAAAACAAGAAAGTATATGTTTAATTTTATAAAATGTAGCCAATTTGTTTTCCAATGTGATTTTAACATTTTAATTTTCACCAGCACTCATTAGAGTTCCAGTTATTCATATTCTTGTTATCACTTGAAATTGTCAGTTACTTATTTTATTTTTTCTTTCTTTATTTTAAATTTTAGCCATTGCAATGTCTGTTTAATGATATTTCCTTTGGCATTTGTTTTATGTTTTTATGATAACTGATGATATTGACCATATTTGCATATGCTGATTTTTCATCCAGTTAGTTTCCTTAGTGAAGGTCTGTTTAAAACTCTTCCTAATATTTTTAATAAACTGGTTGTTTTATAATTATTATATCTTCAGAATCCTTCATATATTCTGGATGCAATCCTCAGAATTTTGACTTGAATAGTGTCACTTGAAAAATCAGAAGGATTTTACTGTTTTTTATTTCTCTAAATACAAAGTATCTATTTTTTCTTACTGAAATTATTCATTGTTGGGCTGGAACGGTGGCTTGGCGGTTATGGCGCTTGCCCAGCATGTGCAAGTACAAAGGTTTGAACGCCAGCACCCACATACACAACTGAGTGTCTGAGCAATGAAGGACATGTGAAAAACTCAATAAAGGTTGATTCTCTCTCTCTGTCTCTCTCACTGTCCTTCTCTCTTTAAAAAAATATTCATTGTTATCATATCTAAATCCATCCTTTTGTTTACAGTCCTGGAGACTGAACCCAGGGTCTCAGACATTTTAAGAATCTTTGCATGAATACCATTCTCTCTTTACACCTTTGGACTAAATCCTATAATCTTTAAATAGGAGTTTTTCAAATTGTTCTCCTTTTGAAGATTGTTTTGGCTATTCCTGTTGTCATTTCATATATAATGTTTTAGTATCAGTTTATTAACTTCACCAAGAAGAAAGTTGCTGGATTTTTCTGGAATTTCACTGAATGTGTATATTATTCAAAGAAAACCAACATTTTAACAGTATTGTGATTTCCATTCTATTAACACTGTGTATTTCTCCTTTAATCTAAATATTATCTGATTTATTTCATGCAAGTTTTGAAGTTTTTAGCATATGGTATGCCAAATTGGTTTTTTTTGGGGGGGTATTGATTTTCTTTTTGAATTTGATTGTTCCTTTAATTGTGTGGAAATACAATAAAGATTTGTACTTTGATTTTCTAGATTCTGGAATGTTTAGTGGATTATTTGGAATCAAGTAATCTGTGAGTAGAGGCAGTTTTACTTCTCCCATTTCAATCTATGTGTATTAATTTATGTGTTGATTTGCTTTGCTAGCATTCTGCTAATTGTTTATACATATAAAGTACAGTCTTTGGCATGCTTTTCTTGTGATGTCAATGTCTTACCTGAATATTGAGCCCCACCCTCGTAACTGTCCTTTCCTCTTGTTTTCAGAAAGAGTGAATAGTTTGAACATTTTTTTTTTCTTAAAGAGAAACGGAGAGTGTGAGACAGAAAGAAATAAAGAAAGCAGAGAATCAGCATTATTTTTTCATTTGTCCATTGTTTCTCCAATACTTGTGTATGTGGTGCTGGGATTCAAACTCAGGTCCTCATGCATGCCAGGCAAGCAATTCCACCTGCTGAGCACCTCTTCTTTTAAAAAACAATTTGCAGATTTTTAGTAATGAAACCATCTGGTAGTCATGAGTTTTTTCTAAAGACTTTGAGTCACAAATTTAAATAATATATGGCTATTCAGTGTGTTTATTTCTTTTAAGTGAATTTTAAAGATTGTGACTTTCATGAAATTTCTTCATTTAACCTAAGTTATGGGCACAGATGGTTTTAATTCATTTTTAATCTTTTAATGTGTTTAGAAAATCAATTGTGACATCGTCCAATTCATTTCTGATTCTAAATGCTGCTGTAATTTCTAGCGTTTTTTGGTTTTGTTTTGCTTTTTTATTTTTTTTAATCTGGTCTGGCTCTAAAGTTTTCAGTTTTATAGATCTTCTCAGAAATCAGCTTTTGCTTTCATTGTTATCTTCATGCTTGAGTTTCATATCAGTTAACATGTCTATTACCTCACATTTTGTGAGTGATTGTGGGGTGAGAACATATTAGATTTTCCTTAGAAAATTATATTCATAATATTTATATACAGTTAATTAGTATGCAGTGATCTATGTATATAGGATTGTTTTTAATCCTTAATAATTTTTTTTAAAAATTTATTACTACTGAGCACAGCGGCACACTCCTGTAATCCCAGAGATTTGGGAGGCTGAAGCAGGAGTATTGCAAGTTCAAATCTAACCTCAGCAACTAGAGAGGTCCTAAGGACTTAGAGAGACCCTGTCTCAAAATAAAGCATAAAAAAAGCTGAAATGTGGTTGTGTGTTTAAGTGACACTAGATTCAAATCCCAGTACCATAAAAGTAAAAATTAATTTGTTAAGTAAAAAATTAATTCTTAAAAATTTTGTTATCTAATTTGATATTATTTATTTTATAAATCAGTGACTCTATAGATACAGAAATATGCAGACTTTTTTCCCAAAAAAAACTTGACCCGAAGTTTTAACATCACTTATATTCCTCCAAGAAAGTGTATTTTAGAATAAGAGTGCAATATTGGCTCAGTAGCCAGGCAACATTATGGCCTTGAGATATTCTAGTTCTCAAAACATAGCCAAGGGCTTCTTAATTCCCCTGAGACATTATTATTTCTAATAACCTGTTCCAGAGTTGCATTACCATTATACAGCTTTATTTATATGTGAGATGTATTTAGCTCTCAGATAGCAAAATTTTACAAAGGTTCGTCAGATGTTCCCTAGTGAGTTTGGAAGAATAATGAGCAAATCAGAATATTTCTTCCAAAATTAGCTTCAATTTCTGTTAAATTATCCCCCAAGAAAAGGAAAAGAGAGAAAAGTCGCAGATAGAGATGTAAAAGTATGGGACTGGGTTTCTCTGTTATTTAAAAATACAGCGTTTCCCAGCTTACTGCTTTGGGAATTTTTAACAGTACCTCAAAATTATGTATTCAATCAGCTATTTTTTACAGATTGTGGATTTTTTTCTTCTTTAAAAATATTCAGAGCAATTCTCCTTCATAGCTGCATATTATTTTCTATCTTTAGTCACTGACAAATTATACAATTGTTTCATCTTAAATTCACCCTTCTAAGGATTGCTCTCTTAATTACAAGCTTGTCATAAGCAAAACCAATCATATTAATCAAGACTCTTATAATTACTTTGAAAGGGTATGCTAAAATCTGGCTAACTAATTGACAAGGATGAGTCTTTGGTCATAAACCAAATTATGAAATGCTTTGATACAGGACTTACACATAAACCATATTAAATGAGATAATGTCTTACAGAGTTCCAGTAATTTTTTAATAAAACATGTGGCATCCTAGTAATAAATATAGCATTCAACAAATAAGGCATTGTTTAAAATATGCCTCAAACAGAAAGACCAAAAGAAAAAGATTTTTTTTCTTTAAAGTGAGAGAGGGACAGTGAGAGAGAGAGAGCAAGAGAGAAGCATTTTTTTTTAATTTAGTTTTTCATGTGACTTTCATTCCTCTGACACTCTGTTGTGTATGTTGTCCTGGAGTTTGAACTGTTTGCATATTTGTGCATACAAGGCAAGCGCTGTAACCACCAAGCCACTGCTCCAGCCCCAGAAAAGGATTTTTGAAACTAGAAAAAGAAGCTAAAACTAGAAGAAAACAAATGAGCTGAGAACAACAAAGAAGAGAAATTAGTGGAAGATGGAAAAAAGAGCTTTCATTTATTAAGCCTTTTACCTCTGCTCTTTCATCTTATCAACCACTTTGATAGAAACTTGGCATCTCCTAAACTCTAAAATATGGGGTCTTATAGGCTTTATTCACTACTTCCTTTGCTTTAACTCTACAAACTCCACATGGTGTCTACTAGCCTAAGGGTCTAAATACCACTATGTGCTATTTACTTCCAAATTACATCTTCATAATACACCTATCCACATAACAACCTGCTCTATGGTTCCATTTAGCTGTCAAAACTCACACATTTTCCTATCCCACAAACCTGCTATCCTCTGACTTTTTCATTTGGTAAAAAGCACTTGATTCCCTGATATTTGCTTAACAAGAAAAATACTCTAACATGCACTTGCAGTTCTCCTTATTTTCTTTCTCTTCTACCTCATGGACAATATACAGAGAGTGAAGTGGATTCTACCTTCAAAATATATCCCAAAAGCAACCATTTTCTCATTCTCAGCAGAGCAGACAGAACACCTTGTTGAAAATGTCTGTCAGATAAAATTCTACTACTGCTCAGAATCCTGCAGGAGTTTCCAGTCATAAACCCATGGTCCTCTGTACAAATATTACTTTCAAAGAGGAGTTTTCCCTTGATATTGAATGTAAAACAACACTCCACCATTACTTTATCACTTCATATCCCTTGTCTTGCTTTATTTTGTTCTATGGCATTGCCAATATATAATTCTTCATATTGTGCCACTGTCCACTAAAATGTCAGCTCCCTCAAAGAAAGGACTTTTTTTTTTCACTACAATGGATATTCACCCATGGAACTCACATCATAACTATTCACTGAGATAATAAATAAATCTCACTTTTTTTCTCAGTTCCACCAGAATTCTAGATTTCTGATATAAGGCATTATTTCTTTTCACCCAGTTCTATCTCTTATATCCATATTCTCAACCCTCTCCCATTCATTAAAACTGCTTCCACTGTGCTTAGTTTTTTACCAGATCACACTATATCTTCATCATTTTCTAGAGTATTTCTATTACTTTAATTGAAACTAAAACATTCTTCTCTTAAGTACAACGTATTTATCTAGATTCATGTCATATTACTTCAGAATCATTAGGTGGGGTTAATATTCTTACAGTGCAATACTGCCTCCAAACTCCTTACTTCTTGTTTATAAAAGATCTTCATTGTATCAAATTAATGACATTCAGCTTTACCCTCTTCTCTACATTTGGTGTCTTTCAAAGACATTCTTTGTCTTTTCCAATATTATATTGGAATGGTTTAGGACCTGACTCATAAATAACCTATCTACTCTTTATGAACTTAAATTTACATATGATTAGCCCATCCTGTCCACTGACCTGTAAGATTTTGACCTCTAGATTTCTAGTGACCTTTGGTTTCATTTCATCTAATTACCCTCTTTTCATATTATTCCATGAATCTTGTCATCAGCATAAATTACATTTTCTTCAACACCTATTTTTCCTGAAAAATTAAATATAACCTATATCTTATTTACAAAAGCATTGACAATTTTGCACCTTTTAGCAAATCAATTTCTTTCCAAAATTTACAAATTTCAACCTATCTCTTTAACATCATGCTGAAAATCTCCATTTCTGGTGTAATCCACCAATTGAAGTTCTGTATGCTTGTAAACATACATAAAATTTTACTGGAGAAATCACGTACCATTTATAATGGCCTCACTAAATGTTCATTATCATGAATTTCCATGAACACTCCACACTGCCTTGGAACCTTACTATATTTCCATTCAGCATCTGTTATTACTCTCTGTCTTGACAATTTCTCATATTTCCATTTGTTAATTTTCTCATGCATAACTTTTTGCTAAAGACCTTGTATTAGGATTCTGCAGAGGAACAAAACCAATAGAATTTATACATAACTGTAAAAGGAAATTTATTAGATTGGCTTATACGGAGGCTGGATAGTTCCACGATGGCTATCTGCATGTCAAAGTGCTAGAGAAACCACTAGTTGTTCAGTCCCTCATAGTAAGAGGGACCAATAATAACATGCCGGTCTGAAGTTGAAGATCCCTGAAAGTAGCTGTTGTGAATCCAAGTTCAAAAGCCCAAGAAGCTGGAGTCTGATGACTAGGCCATGGTAACAGCACACCTACTGAAGTAGAATTGAGCTTGTGCACATAGTAGGACTTCCTCCTTCTGCATTGTTCCTTTTATCCCCTGGCCTGTTGGATAGTGCTGCCCACATTCAGAGTGCCCCTACCTTTGCTTACTGACTGATCCACATGCCAACTGCCTCTGGAAACACACTCAGAGACACACTCAGAAGTGTGTTTTATTAATTTTCTAAACATCTGTCAAGTCAAATTGACAACTGAGATTAATAGTCACACATTGCCATTTGTTTCTTAATTCAGATGTTTTAACATTTTTATTCTTTTATTTTTCCATCACTAAATGTACAATGACACTTGTCTTCTTTTTTAATTAGTTACAATAGAATTTCAATGAGAGTTACAATGGATACTTGGCTGTACCCCTATCTAATATAAGTTTCTCTGTGCTTTGGGTAGAGAATTGAACAATTCAACCATACATTTCAGTATTAAACTATCACACTCTTCTATTCTCTGAAGTAAAATGCAAGGTTACATGCAGTTTCTCTGCTAGTATACAAAATCTCCCTTGACACATGGGTTTTTCCACATCCTATTCTTAAGTATTGTTTCAAAACAAATATTTCCAAGGAAAGCTTTCAGTTTTTCTCATTTTAATTCCCAAAGCCAGTACATGATTCTCTGCCCCTACCATGTTTCCAAAACTCCTCTTTTGAAAGAGGTTAATAGTCTGCATAGATGCAGTTCTTAGTGGGCACTTTGATAATCTCATCTTTATTCCACTTTGTCTTTGTTAACAGAAAAGAAACATATACATGGAGACTGAATAATACCCTATTAAATGAAGAATGGATCCATGAAAACACAAGAGCAAACAATAAGAAACTCTGGTAAATTAATGAGAATGACGACACAATATATTGAAACCTCTGGGATAGCATAAAAACATTCTTCAGGGGAAAATTTATAGCACTGTGCTCCTACATTAAATATTAATAAGATCCCAAATAAATATGCTATTCTCTACTCCAAATACAACAATCTAGTCACAAAACCAACAGAAGGCAGGAAATAATCAAGATCAGAGTTAAAATCAATGCAACTGAATACAAAATAAAATAATAAAAGAATCAATGAAACAAAGAGCTGGTTCTTCAAACAACTAAATAAAGTTGACTGGCCCCTACCCAGTCTCCCTAAAAGAAGGAAGGAAATGAAGTAAATCAACAAAATCACCAATGAAAATAGAGCAATCACCTCTGACCCCACAGATCCAATGGATTATCAGAACCTATTTTAAAAACTATACATCTCTAAATTAGATAATCTGAAAGACAAGCACAAATTTCTAGATGCATCCCCAAATTGACATAGGATGATATTGAAAGCCAAAAGAGTCTGACAACAGATGCCATTAAACTAAAAAGCTTTTGCTCAGCCAAGGAATTGGTCAAAACTGTCAAGAGAGAACATACAGAATGAGAGATAATCACAGCCTATGATTCCTTCAACAGGACACTAATATCCAAAATTTACAAATAAAAAAAAATTGAATGTCAAAAAAATTCAAATAGCAAATAGGCCAGAGAGCTAAACAGAACCTTCTTAACAGAGAACATCAATAAAGCCAATGAAAACATGAGAAAGTGTTCAAAATCACTAATAATCAGAGAAATGCAAAATCAAAACTACATTAAGATTTTACCTCACTCCAGTAAGACTGGCAAAGATGAAGAATATAAACAAAATAGATGCTGAAGGGGTTGTAAATAGATAAGAATACTTGCACACTATTGGTGAAACTGCAGACCAGTACAGCTACTCTGGAAAGCAGTGCATAGATTCCTCAAAAGTTAGGGATGGATCCACCAAAGGACCCTGCTGTCCCTCTGCTTGTTATTTCCCAGAAAAGCGAGAATCAGTATGCTACAGCAACAGAGTAAAATTGGTGTTCATAGCAGCTCCATTTACAATAGCTAAATTACAGAATCAAGTCAGAAACCATTCACTTAATGAATGAATCCAAAATCTGTGATATACACATACATATATATATATGTACACACATACATACATATACATATACTATGGAGGTTTACGCAGGTATTTAAAACAATGATATTATGGACTTAGAATATAAATGGATGGCAACAGGAGAAATTAAGCTAAACATAATTAGCCAAACCAGATCTCAAGTGTCAAATATCTTCCCTCTTTTGTGGTGGCTAGAACAAACCCAGACTTGGGTGAAAGGTAGTCAAGTGCATAAACTCGACTCATGAAAATCAGAGAAACACATAATCTAGGGGAACCACAGATATATAGGTATATATACGGAGGGTTTGAGGGAGGGAATTGGCAGGCGGTTAGGGAGAGAGATGAAGGAGAGGAAAGGACCTAGAGGGAGAATCAACAATCACCAGACAAGGCAAATAATACTTATGCAATCTTTTAATTCTGAATTTAAAATAATCAAAATCTAAAAATCAGTACAACTTACAGGGTAAATGGTTAAATGTGATCTTACCTGAACAAATAAAAACTTGTCCTAGCCTGTATCTATCATCTGTCAATCTATCTACATATTTATCTATCATCTGTCTACATATTTATCATCTATCTATCACAGTCTCACATACAGAGACTTAAAACAGAGTAAGGAAGTTTGTTAATTGAATGACATCAGTTATGTATTATTTGCTCTATCATCTATCTATCCATCTTAAACAAACTTCTAAAACAAAATAAGCCAACACTACTTAAGGAATATCTTAATTTGTGTGTATCACTAGTGTAGCTGTTGTGCTTACTAATCAATGTTAAATTTTCAAAAATCATTGTACTGAGCTCTTTAGACAATTGTGCGTGTGTGTGTTTGTGTGTATGTAGAAATGTAGAAACATTCTGCAAACAAACACCTACTCATTTTTTATTTAAAAATAACTTTATGTGGTTAGAGCATTGGCTCAGCAGTTATGTTGCTTGCCTGCCATGCACAAGGATGTGGGTTTGAACCCCAGCACCACGTAAGCAACAAAGAGTTGGAGCAACAAAAAACAGATGAAAAACTAAATGAAATTGATTCATTTTTCCCTCTCTTACTGTCCCTCTCTCTCTTTTTAAAGAACATTACCTTTATGTTTTCATAGAAAGTTTATTTCTATTATTTTACAGACAAAAGGCAATAGTCCTTTTTACTTCTACTACTAGGAATAATTTCCAAAATGTGTGGAATAAAGTAATTTATATGATATATGAGTTTCCTAAGGCTTGCATAATAAATAATGGTTTAAAACTATATAAATTTATTTCCTCACAGTTCCGGAGGCCACAATTCTGAAATGAAGCTATTAGTGGGACTGTGCTTTTTCCAAATTCTAGAGGAAAATCCATCATTGCCTCCTCCACGTTCTGGTGGCTCCTGGCATTCCTTGGCTCCTAACAATATAACTGCAGTCTCTGTCCTTGTCTTCCCAGGATGTATTCCCTTTGTCTCCAGGTACAAAGTCCTTCTCTTTTCTTTTGTGAACATCAGGAATTTGTATTAGACCTCAGGATTGTTTCCTACAGGATAAATCCACAATTTCATCCTGAAATCTTTAGGTACTTTAGTAGTTATATCTGCAAAGACTATGTTTTCATATAAGGCACATCTGAACTTCTGGGTAGACATGAATTTTGGGGAGATACTATTCAACCCACTATGGTAGGATTTCTTTCCTCCTTTCTCTTTCTTTTCCTATTCTTCATATAATGTAACCATTATTTCCACATTTCATCACTTCATTGTCATGCATGTAAATTTATCAAGGGTAAAGTAGTGATTGTTACTGAAAGGTCAAAGATTCTATACCACAGAAGAATCAAAAGATAATGTCTAACTAGCTTGTTTTAGCTGCTTGGACCACCTCTGGATATTTTCCTACAAAAATATTTACAGTCTTCAAGTTATAAATGCAGGAGTTAAGAGTAGGCAGGTGTTAAAATTTTGGGGCTATAAGTATCTAAAGCTATAAGCTTTCATGATCTCATCTTAAGTAAAAGTCTAGACTATAGGGTTGTGTAATAATTACATCAGATGATGCAAAAAGGCCAGCCAACAGAATGAAAGAGACATAATAGACAATGCATTAATTATAATCTCTTGCCACATAAATTCACCCAACATAAACTATAGTTACAAACACTTCACATTATGTCAGCAGTATTATTTGCTTTGTGAATCCAGGTAGGCAAAACAAGTAAAAAGATGGCCAAGTCTAATTATGATAATCATATGTGCATGCTAAGCCTTGAGACTCTGTCAGACTCTGCCTGACCAGGTGGATAAGGTCTGGATAAGGTTGTTGTCATTGCCAGAAGACCACTGAAGCTATATCATCTGTCACCTACTTCTATCCTGTTTTGTTTATTCTTATCACAGCAAATAACATTTCCAGTTTTGTAAAATATTTTGAATAAATAACTACAGGTTTCAAAGTATACCAGGAGGCCAAAGATATATATTGTTCTAAATAATTACAAATCGATTCATGCTTTACATACTAAACTTCTGTTCACTTGATCAATTTTTGTTGTAATGAACCCCACAATTTAATCAGGTCCAGATGCTTTGCCTTTCCTGTTGTCTGCAACAACAGGAATAAATGGTAAGTATTTTTCCTTACATTTAAAATTTTACATTTACAAATTAAAAATATATATGTCTAGGTTAGGTTTTATAATATTGAGGATTAATCTCAGTCTCTCACTTACAGAAAAAAATGCTTTTGTACTTGTAAAACACTGTAACCTTCCCAAGATGCGAGTTTTAAACTCAGCAACTTGGGAGATTCAGATATTAAAACCAGTTTGACATCCATAGAATGGAATATTCTTAACTTCAGATGCTACAAAACCAAAACACTTTCTGCATTCAGATCACCAGTGTTTCATGAAAGCATCTTCCTGTTTTCCTACCATGATATACCACTAAGATATCTGCTCATACTTCTCACTCCCAGGATATCATTCACCAGAACATCATTCTGCCCTTTTCATTCTGTGACAGCTGTTGTGCTTTTATTTCCTTCTAAGGAATTTCTAAGAAATGTGCTTCACAGTATAAATATAAATTATTTTCAAATTTCTTCTCAGTATTAAGAAAAAATAAAAGCTTATTTTTAAAGAAAATTTAAGAATTCAGTTGGTCTAAAACTTTCTATAGTACCTTTTATAATCATGAGTTCATCAAATAATATGTCAACTCAAATTATTGTTATGATAGTAGCTGGAAATACATTTCTATAAAGATTTTTAAAAATTGCTCTGTGGTCTTGTATCTCCTTATATCTTTCTTCAAGTTGTGAATATCTTAAGGGATGCATACATTCTTATTTCTCTTACATAATGCCATCTATGTCAAATATATACTGAATGTTTCTTAAGTGTATCTATAAATTTCTTCCAATGTTACTTTACTATTTTACAGCATTCTTAACAGAGCAATAGTTCTCATCCTTGATGGCAAGGATTTTCATAAAGAGGAATGAATGAAACTATTACCAATTCATGCATCTCTTTATTGACATATAACAGTTATAATATCAAAACAATAGTTTAGTAATGCTAATGAAACTACTAGAAGGAAACATATTTAATTCATTATCCTCCAAATAATTACTGCCCTAGCTCATAGAAAGGGGTGTATTATTATATTTTGTTTATCATTTTTACAATAAACATAAAATAAATGCAAATGATATCGTATCCAGCAAATCTTAGATTGAATTCCAAATTAGGCATTCACCTGACAGGAAAGATACAGTCTTTTGAAATGAAATTTCAAGTTGTACCTAAAGACAGAATTCTTTAAAATGTATTTGTTTTGTTTCAATATCTTGAAAAGAAATGTAAGAAGTTAAATTTTTAGTTTATAGAGGCATATTGACTGTTTCTAAAATGTGAATCTGACACTTTCTACATGTAGCCTTGAGCCTTGAGCGAGTGATTTAAAATCTCTAAATGTCATTCACTTCTTCTTTAAAGTCAAGAGAATACCAGTATTTTGTACCTGGAACTCTTTGGAATAATATGTGAGCTAAAGGACATAATAAGTACACAAATTTCCTGTATCATCAATTATGATCCTTGTTAATTTCACAATGACAAGAAACCACTTGGAAAGATTCTGTTGCTTAAAACCTTGGTATTTTAAACAGATCAGACATATAAAATGGATGTTTTCTAGATTTAGGGACAGAATATTATTAGCAATTATAAACTGCATTTCAAGTGTATGATAAAGTCTACTTTAGAACTTTGGGTGAAATAAAGATAGAACTCATATTTCTTGTGGTAGATTGCAGATGGCTCAGATTATTTACTACTTCCCCCACTACCAGACAATCTCTCATCCCCTTGAGGCTTCCCTAGCATTAGTAACTTGTTTCAATGTAAGAATGCAATTGAAAAATTGTTCTGGGATTCCTGAGATGAGACAACAGATTTGCAGTTTATCAGAACTTCAAGGTAAGATAACAGAGATCTACAGAGGTCCACATGAAGAAAAACCACAGCTCTTAGGTGACAGTCTCAGGTAATAAACCTGACTCAGATTCCAACAGAGAGTGAGCATCCTGTGCCAGTCACATGAGTGAGCCATCTTGCAAGTTGCTCTCCCAGGCAGGGAAACACCTCAGCTGATATCATGAGGAGCCACCAAGCTGAGACCATCTAAAATACCCGACACACAAAATCATGAGCAAATTAAAACTATTACTTTTATCCACTACATTTTGGAGTAATGTGTTATGCAACAATAATTAAATAAAAAGAATCTCCCCATGACTTTTTCTTTCATTAGTTAAGTAGTACATTTTCCTTTGTCATAGCAAAATACTAATGGCCATGGGTCTCACAGGTAGTAGTAAATGCTCGTCATAACTAAGGTAATTCTCACCCCAGTCATGGGATTTGCACAGTGAGGAGAATGTCCAATGATACAATGAAGGTGAAAGACTTCACCCTGCATATTCACTTTGCATGAAAGATCTCAAAAGACAGATCTTCTGTATGCAAATATAAAACAGTTTTCAATTAGAATGATACTGTGTGTCAGAGAACTCACCTTGAGAAAAAAACTCAACAAAATACATTTAGGCATTATTTTAGCTATGCAAATACTGTCAGACTTTCAAATTATAACATCTTCTTGCAAAAATAACAGATGGAAATTTTCTTAGCTAGGAGCATTGAAGCCCAATTCTGATGTAAAAAGAAATATTAAATGGGCAAGTTGCTTTGAAAAATGACCCATTAAGAATCTTAAGAGAGAGAGAGAGTAAAAGTGAGAGGGAGGAAGAGGAGAGAAAGGGAAAAATCAGTTTTATTTAGTTTTTTACCTGATTTGCGTTTCTGCACAAACTGTGTACGTGGTACTAGGGTTTGAAAATGGTTCCTTGGACATGCCAGGTAAGCACCTCTGTGAATTATCTATTCATAATTGTGTTAATTTCTCTTTTGGGTTCTTTGACTTTTTTATCAATTATTAAAAACTATTACGTATCAAATGCATAGCAAATATTGTTTAAAAATAACATTCTTAAATTTTTCTATCCATTTCTCCTACTTTATCAATATATGATTGAAAACTTAAAAAGTAAATATTTGAAAAGTACAATATGGAAGAAAGATAGCCTGTTCAACAAATGGTGTTGGACAAATTGGACAGCCATGTGTAGACATCTGAAGCTGGATCCTTATCTTTCGCCCTGCACAAAAATTAAATATAAACGGATCAAAGACCTGGATATTAAGCCAACAACTTTAAACTTACTAGAAAAAGAAGTAAGGTCAACACTACAGTATACAGGAGTCGGCAACTATTTCCTTAACAAAACTCCCATGGCTCATGCAGTAAAATCAAGAATAAATGAATGGAATGCAATTAAACTAAAAAGTTTCTGCACAGCCAAAGATCTAGTCAAGAGCATCAAGAGAGAACCTACAGAATGGGAGAAAACCTTTGCCTGCTATACCTTGGACAGAGGGCTAATATCCAGAATATACAAGGAACTAAAGAAACTAAACTCCAAACTCACAAGTAATCCAATCAATAAATAGGCTAAGTAACTTAAAAGAAACTTCTCTCCAGTGGAAGTGCAGAAAGCCCATAAATATATGAGAAAATGCTCCACATCATTAGTTATAAGGGAAATGCAAATCAAAACTTCAATGAGATACCACCTCACTCCTGTTAGAGTGGCAAAAATGAAAAATTCTAACAACAGATGCTGGATGGGCTGTGGGAAAAGAGGAACACTTACACTGCTGGTGGGACTGCAAACTGATTCAGCCACTCTGGAAAGCAGTGTGGAGAATCCTCAAAAACTTAAGGATGGAACCACCTTATGACCCAGCTATCCCACTCCTGGGTATTTTCCCAAAAGAGTTAGAATCATGGTATTATAGTGATATGGCTTCATCAATGTTTATAGCAGCTCAATTTACTATAGCTAGATTATGGAACCAACCCAGATGCCCCTCACTCGATGAATGGATACAAAAACTTTGGTATATATAATCAATGGACTACTACTCGGCCATTAGAGAAGACGATATTATGGCTTTTGCAGCCAAATGGATGGAGATGGAAAGAATTATGCTCAGTGAACTATCCCAATCTCAGAGATTCAAGGGCCGAATGGTATCTCTCATTTATGAAAGCTAGAATACCTGGGGAAGCAATATGTTAGACAGCTAAGCTAACAATAACTTCAAATTGTATGATTTTCAACGCAATAGGGGAAAGGCTCCCTAGGTTACTAAGAGGTATAGGGTGGGGGATGGGGAGGACAGAGGGGGTAGGAAGAACTCCTAGGAGACTGGAGAGTGGGAATATGGGGGAACCATCTCAGAAGCAGATGTCATTCCTCCACGAGATACCCACTTAACGCAGGAG
>PVKS010041890.1:0-15741 GCA_004027875.1 Aplodontia rufa
CAAGGATGTTCTCCATTCAGAAGAAAATGCCAATGATATGCTAAATCCTTAAACAAGGGTGAGTCAAAAATCATATTATACACAAATTGACTTCCAAGATGACTCAAAAATCTGTAATTGTTACAAAGTCTGAGACTCAGCCTCCCATAACTATGAATGTGAATGGTCTCAATGCCCCAGTTAAAAGACACAGACTGCCCCACTGGATCAAAAAACAAAATCCAACAATACGACACTCAGAAATAGACATAGGCTGAAAGTGAAAGGATGGCAAAATGTCTACCAGCCCTGCGGCCCAAAAAAGCAAGCTCGTGTGGCAATTCTAATTTCTGACAAAATTAATTTGCAAATAAAACTAGTCAGAAAGGACAAAGATAGTCACTTTATCATACTTAAAGGGACAATCCATCAAGAAGATATAATGATAATTAACATTTATACCCCCAATTACAACCCCCCAAATATATGGAAAAATACTTAAGGACATTAATCTCCTCATTGATCTCAACACAATAATCCTGGGGGACTTCAACATACCACTATCAACTCTAGACAGATCATCAAACAAAAAATCATTAAAGATGTCTCCAATCTGAACAACTCTATTAATCAATTGGGCTTAACAGACATCTACAGAATATTCCATCCTAAGACACCTGAATTTACCTTCTTCTCATTGATCATGGATCCTTCTCTAAAATAGACCACATCCTAGTTCACCAGGATAAATTTAGTAAATATAAAGATGTGAATATAATCCCATGTAGTCTATCAGATCATAATGCTACGATCTTAGCAATCAACAACAAGAGAAACAACAAAAACTATTCAAATACTTGGAAATTGAATAATTACCTCTTAAACGAAGAATGGGTAAAAGAGGAAATGAAAACAGAGATTGAGAAGTTTTTGGAATTGAATGAGAATGAGGAAACAACATACCAAAACCTCTGGTACAGTATGAAGTCTTTCTTAAGAGGTAAATTTATAGCACTGAATGCATACATCAAAAATCTAGAAAGGGATCAGATTAAAAGCCTTATGCTTCAACTCAAACAACTACAAAAGGAGGAACAGTCCAACCCTCAATCTAACAGAAGACAGGAAATTACCAAAATCAGAGCTGAAATCAACAAAATTGAGAACAAAAAAGTTATTCAACCTATTAACAAATCTAAGAGTTGGTTCTTTGAAAGAGTTAACAAAATTGACAGACCCCTTGCCAAACTCACCAAAAGGAAGATCGAAATGAAGCAAATCAACAAAATTAGAGATGAAAATGGAGATATCAACACAGAGTCATCCAAGATACATAAGAACCTATTTTGAAAACTTATGCTCTGCCAAATTTGATAACCTGGAGGATGTGGACAGGTTCTTGGACACACAGGACACCCCTCTTTAACACAGGATGACAATGAAAACTTAAACCAACCTAAAACAGATAATGAAATTGAAGAAACGATCAAAACTCTCACAAAAACTGAAAGCAAAAGTCCAGATGGATATACGGCAGAATTCTACGAAGACTTCACAGAAGAACTAACACTGATCCTCTACAAGCTCTTCCAGGAAATTGATAGACTGGGAGCACTCCCAAACACTTTTTATGAAGCAAATATTACACTGATTCCAAAACCCAACAAAGACACATCAAGTAAAGAAAACTACAGACCAATTTCACTAATGAACATTGATGCAAAAATCCTTAATAAAATTTTAGCTAATTGGACACAAAAGTATATTAAAAAGATAATACACTATGATCAAGTGGGCTTCATTCCAGGAAAACAAGGCTGATTCAACATATGCAAATCAATAAATGTAAATCACCACTTAAATAAAATTAAAAACAAAAATCATATAATCATCTCAGTTGATGCAGAGAAGGAATTTGATAAAATTCAACACCACTTCATGCTCAAAACTTTGGAAAAGATAGGGATAATGGGAAGATACTTTATCTGTCAGATCCATTTACAACACACCTATAACCAACATTATCCTCAATGGAGAAATACTGAAAGCATTTCCACTGAATTCAGGAACAAGACAAGGCTGTCTGCTTTCCCTACTCTTCTTCAATATAGTCCTTGAAATTCTTGCCAGAGGTATCACGCAAGAAAAGAGAAAAAAGGTATTCATATAGGAAAAAAGGAAATTAAGTTATCTCTATTTGCTGATGACATAATTCTATACATAGAAGACCCAATAACATTGGCCAGAAAACTCCTAGAGCTTACAGGTGATTTTAGCAAAGAGCTGGCTACAAGATCAATTCCAGTAACTCACTAGCATTCCTTTACTCCAGCAACAAGTCCACAGAAGAAGAAATCAGGAAATCTCTCCCATTCATCATCTCCTCCAAAAAAATGAAATACTTGGGCATTAACCTTACAATGAATATTAAGGACCTATACAAAAAAACCATGAAACACTAAGAAAATAAATTACTGAAGACCTGAGTACATGGAAAAACATTCCATGCTCATGGTTAGGCAGAATCAATATAGTAAAAATGGCCATTCTACCCAAAGCCGTATACAGATGTAATGCAATCCCCATCAAGATACCAAGGGCATTCTTTACAGATATATAAAAGACAATTCTCAAGTTCATATGGAATAACAGGAGACCTAGACTAGCTAAAACATTACTCTACAGGAGGGAAGAAGTAGGGGGTATCTCAATCCCTGACCTGAAATTATATTACAGAGCTGTAGTAGCAAAAACAGCATGGTATTGGTATCAAAACAGACCAGAAGATCAGTGGAATGGAATAGAAGATCCTCAGACAAACCCAAATATCTTTTACTATCTGATTTTTGATATAGGGGGCAAAAGAATAATGTGGAAGAAAGATAGCCTGATCAACAAATGGTGGTGGACAAAATGGACAGCCATGTGTAGACAACTGAAGCTGGATCCTTATCTTTCGCCCTGCACAAAAATTAAATCTAAATGGATCAAAGACCTGGATATTAAGCCAACAACTTTAAACTTACTTGAAAAAGAAGTAGGGTCAACACTACAACTTAGAGGAGTCAGTAGCCACTTTCTCACTTTCTTAACAAAACTCCCATGGCTCAAGCTGTAAAATCAAGAATAAATGAATGGGATGCAATTAAACTAAAAAGTTTTTGCACAGCTAAATATCTAGTCAAGAGCATCAAGAGAGAACCAACAGAATGGGAGAAAACCTTTGCCTGGTACACCTTGGACAGAGGGCTAATATCTAGAATATATAAAGAACTAAAGAAACTAAACACCAAACTCACAAATAATCCAATCAATAAATGGGCTAAGGAACTTAAAAGAAACTTCTCACCAGTGGAAGTCCAGAAAACCTATAAGTATAAGAGAAAATGCTCTGCATCATTAGCTATAAGGGAAATGCAAATCAAAACGTCAATGAGAAAGCACCTCACTCCTGTTAGAGTGGCAAAATGAAAAATTTGAACAACAACAGATGCTGGAGGGGCTGTGGGAAAGCAGGAACACTGTCACACTACAGGTGCGACTGCAAACAGTTTCAGCCACTATTGAAAGCAGTGTGGGGAATCCTTAAAAACCTAAGGATAGAACCACCTTATGACCCAGCTATCCCACTTCTGGGTATTTTCCCAAAGGAGTTAGAATCAGCATATTATAGTGATGTGGTTTCATCAATGTTTATTGCAGCTCAATTTAATATAAGCTAGATTATGGAACCAACCCAGATGCCCCTCACTTGATGAGTGGATACAAAAATTTTGGTATATATACTCAATGGAATACTACTTTGCCATTAGAGAAGACAATATTATGACTTTTGAGATCAAATGGAGGGAAATGGAAAGAATTATGCAAAATTAAGTATCCGAATCTCAGAGACTCAAAGGCCGAAAGGTTTTTCTCATCTGTGGAAGCTAGAATACATTGGGAAACAGTATGTTAGATGGCAAAGCTAATAATAACTTCAAATTGTATGATTATTTTTACAACAGGGTGGCGACTCCCTAGGATACTGGGAGGTGTAAGCTGGAAGACAGGGTGTGGGGAGGGCTTAGAAAAATTCCCTAGGAGAGTGGAGGAACTGAATATAGGGGAATCAACTGAGAAGTTGGTGTCTGACCTCCAGGAGATATTCATTTAACACAGCAGTTCTTCTGGGGGAAACAGCAACATGGGGAACCCAAGCTGGGCATCCATGACATGGCATTAGCCCTAGATAACTAAGTATATATTCATCTGTTCAGGAATATTTGATAATGTTTCCCCCTCAAATAAATAATAAATTAAAAAATTTAAAAAAGAGATCTGATATGTATGGACTGTGAAATGCTCCTAGAGAAAAAAAAATAGCAGTTAAATCATTTATTGTAATGCTATTAGTGCATTTGCTATGATTTGGCCAATGGACCTGTAGCATATTCCTCTTCCTTTTTTGTTTTTTTGATACTGGGGAATGAATCCAGGAGTGCACTACCACCAAGCTACAGCCCCAGCTCTTTTTATTTCTTGAGACAGGGTCTTACTAAGTTGCCCAGGACAGCCTCAAACTTGTAATCCTCTGGCCTCCACATATTCAATTTTAAAATCTGAGATGAGTTCTGACTCACCTGCTGTTACATATAAAGGGTTCAATAAGTGTTGAAATCAACTATATTATGGCTGGAGGTCATGGTGTGTGTATTATTTATACATGTTCTTGAATAGTAATTAGTAAAAACCCATTTATTAATAGGGCTGATAGAAGGATAGTAGGGTTACTTCATACAAGACTGTACTACAGCTTGTAGTGCTCCAATCAATGCATATTTAAAATCTGATGCTTATCCTGATCAGAGAATAGAGCATACAACATGGCTACATGTGGTTAGTATAAACAGTATTCTTATATTGTAATAGCGAAGGTTTGAGGTCTCAGTAGCAGGACTCACATGAACGGTACAACAGTAAATAGGATTGTGGATGATATTAAAGGTCAGAGTGGTTCAATTCAGATCATCTTCATGTTCTAATTTGTGACACTGAGGAACTTTGTTTGCATCTGCCGCTTTGAACCACTCTTTCTTCCCTCCTATTGTAAGTCTTGCTATGTTTGCTATTTAGTGACTGTACCAACCTCAGCGTTTGCTTTGTACTTTCAGATTTGGTCCACAAATGTGCCCACTTTGACTCTAGCGTGTCCATAAACTTTCCTCCTGGCAGCACAGCCGGCCGGGATCCTCCTCCAGCTCCAGTCCTCCTGCTGGGCTCTGACAGTCCCTCCATTCCTCTGGAGAGACCCCAAAACTCACCAACAGCATCAGGTTCCCTGAGGGCTACAGAAGCTTTGGCAGCTGCCAGCTTCCTGATGCCCTCTAGGCCTTGGATCCAGGTCTGTCGGGGCTTTAACTTGGTAGTGAAGACCGGATGTTGCTCTGTTCCCCTGCCTGGGAGTGGAGACCAGAGCCGGTCTGCTGTCTCCACTGCCTGTGCAGTTGCAGGAGGCAGAGGCCCAGGAAGGTGACAGGGTGGGTGTCCGGCAGCTGGGAAAAGGCTTCTGTGCAGTGCAGGAAGCCAGCAGGAGCACCAGGTGCCCTGGGCCAGCCAGAAGCCAGCCTCGTCCCGGTAGTCGCCTTTTTTCTCCAGGTTCCCTTTGGCTGGGATTTGGTGGGTTCCCCACTAGGAAAAGCTAGACTGGAGGCTTGCACCCTGTGGAGATCTTTGGGAGGTAACAGGAAAGGCCACAAGGCTCTGCAGTGCTTGTGTGGGTGGTTGCTGTGATCCTTTGGCTGTTGTCTGGGATTTCAGAGACCTTCACTCTCACACTTTGCCACGATTTTTTATGTTTCTGGGGGAGGGACAGCTTCCCAGATTTCTCTAGAATGCTGCTTTGCTGACATCCTTTCTTCTTTTGTTTAGGGTGCTTTATCATTTTCTTTTCTTTTATTCACAACACGTTATCTATTTATGGTAAATATTAGAATGAGTTGTAAATTAATATTTTCATTTATATGCTTTAAAATTAAAGCATCTTTAATTAGAGTTGGTATTTGATTCATTGATTATCTGTATGTTTATATCTTCTATTTCTTCCCAGTTACAAATATATTAAATACAATATCAACTATTCTTTTTCCAATCCTTGATCTGAAATCTCTTCTCCATCTATATATCTCCCTTTTCATTCCTGAAGTGCTATATTACATGCTTACCAGGTTGGTTAATTAGTACACAACAAAACTTGTTTTTCTTTTTTATATCCAAGCCTTACCCCTCACATTTTTTCTTTATCGTGGTGAATGGCTCCATCTTCTTAAGTTTGTTAGGCCAACAAATTTGGAGTCATCTTTAGCGTCTTTGTCAAGATATTTCCTGATGCTTCCTTCTCCTCTTTTGGCGTAATTCTTTCCCCCAGATCTCAGCAACTACTCTCATTATTTATCTCCTCTGTAAAAACATGCAATTTTTTGAGTAGTATAACAAATATGATCATTGGAAAATTTAATGAGTATGAGAAAGCTCTATTTTAATTTTAGTTTCATTGATGTTCCAGTGAAATCCTGGTCTAAAAAGAAAACTTCAGGGTGGTGCTGTGGCTCAATGGTTGATGTGCTTGTCTGTCATGAATGAGGACCTGGGTTCAAACCTCAGCTCCACAAACATAACTAAGTGTTGGAGAAACAAACGCTCGATGAAAAAGTAAATGAAGTTGATTATCTTTCCTCCCTCTCTCTTTCTCACTAAAACAACACCAAAGAATAGTTTCTGAGAAGTTGATTTGAGAAGTCCATTGAAGCATAGTCTTTGTATAGATGGCACCAAGTAGCTCAGTTCGTAGGTTAGAGCTCCTCATCTCTAAATATTCATCACACTTTTCCCATATCATTAATTTCATAGTGTTCTATAGGTTAGGGAAAAAAGTAATGTCGGCTTTGCTGTGAAACCAAAATCCAGACAGAGTAAGAGTCAATGGCAGAGTCATTGTCAATACTCACAAAATGATACTTATTTCTGAGGTGAGAGCACAGAGCAACTGAGCATCTGGCCCCTAGAACTTGACTTCCATATCACAAAGTAGAGGTGCTGATCAAAGTCCATGTATTTGCTGCTATTTGGAGCCATTAATATATCCTAGAGCTGTTGACAAATTTAATGTATCTTTTAACCTCCATTATGTATTTTTAGTTTTAAAGAGGACTGATAGATACCAAAGTTTCCTGTAAAGCCCTAGTATTGATATTGTGATAGTACAATGGCAAAGGTCCTAAGTGATAAAATGACTTAATTGACCAAAAGAAACTAACCCTGGGAATTAACTTCCTAAATACTTAAGAAACAATCTGTTTCAATTATGCAAGTGGTAGATAAACAGCTGTCCATCTACCAAGTACATGTCTCACTATTTTCACAAAAATATTTTTTATTATGAACTGTACAGTAGGTTTGGCTAACTCAATTTCTTTCTAAGTGAGCTTACATAAAGCCTCAGTCTCAAGAATCTGAAATGAGAGAGAGGACAGGGGACCCCAAGATAGCAACCACGCCAATAGTGATTCTGAGATGCTCCTGAGAATCACCTCACACTGCAGGAGTGCACGCGGATTCCCATGGTAGGACTAAGCTCACAGTGTCGGGGAACATTACCCTCCGTTAATTTTTTTAACTCCAAAGGAACAGTTGGTGCATTAACAAATATAAAGGATAAGTTTGTGGTGCCCGGGCAATGGGCCCCACATCTGGGGGGAGGGGAGCTAATCCAGAGGGGAGAAAATGGAGCAAGTTTCCTAATCAAATACCCTAACCCGACCTGGAACTCCCTTATCTGATTGCTCTTAATTTACATAACCTTGGGATAAATCTCTGGGAATTAATTGCCTACCTTAGGAACTTACAGCTGTTCCTGAGAGCTGCAGCATCAGGCTCACCATTGGGACGTTTCCCTAAGGGCAGGGCTGGTTGCTCAGCAAAAAATGGTCCTGGGGTCTCAGACACCATGGTCAGAAAACCAAAATCTATCGCCCCGAGATCTGGCCACCTCCCAAGGGGCCTGTGTGGTGCTGGGATTTCCCTCTCCACCTCCAGTCACTGCCAGGGGAGCCCTGGGAGGAGAGGATTCAACACAAGAACTTTAAGTCAATCACGGTGGACAATAATTTTCCACCCATGCTAAAGGTTTACAAAAGCTGATTTTCAAGTCCTTTAACATAATCGCTTGCATGCGAGAGTGGAGTGGGTTGCTCAACAGCGACTTGGGGCCACAGTCCCCACAATCAGAAAGAGAAGTTACTGCCCCCCCAACCTGGTCGTCTGCCCGGGGGGCTGTGTGGAACTGTGAATCCCCTCTCCAGCTTGCAAACCTCTCAGATGGTGACCTTCAGCCCACCCCTCCACATGCATGAATACGAGGAGTCTGTGAATAGAGCTTGCTGCAGCAGGAAACATCCTTCTCAAGGGGATCATCTGCCTCAGCCTCTGCAAAAGTGACCTGTAACTCTCTAACAAGGTAAGGTTTGGAATCAGCCTCAGGAAGCTTTGAATAAAAGGGACAGCATGGGCTTCCCCTTAGCATCTGAGCCCTGTACATAGCCAAGGCTATGCAGGCCTTGACCTCTCCAGGAGGGTGTCCCCTAGTGCTTGCAACTGAGAACCACATAAGCACTGGCATAATCTGGCTCATCCTTCGCCAGTTTCTGTCAACCCCACAGAGCAGCTCTTGGGACTTCTGAAGATCATAAGTCACAGAGAGTGGGTGGCCAGTGATCCTGAGGCAGTGAGCCTTAGGCTGGCCACTCTCCTTGCATCAGTCAGAGACTCACACATCTACACTAGGACCAACTAGATTGGCTAAAGCTTCTGAGCCCCAGGTCTAAGAAATTCTATAGTGTGGACAGGCAGGAAGTAATCACCTCAGGATTACAGCCCAGGGGGAGCTGAAATCTATCCTCAGTGAGAAGGCAGGTTCTTATACCCCTTTGCAACAGAAAAATTTGAGGAGATTCTCTAAGAAAATCTAGATCACCAGACTTATCCAAACTGCTTCTCCCCCGACAAGCTCAACTATGAAGAATCCCCAAAATGATAATCCTGAGAGACTTTAACACTCCTGTATTATCAAAGCAGAGAGAGAGAAAGAGAGAGATCTAGCCTAAACCACACTTCATTGTATGTGTGGTGCTGGGGTTTGAACCTGCATACTTGCTCATGCCAGGCAAACACTGTAACTACTGAGCCACCACTACAGCCCCAAAATAAATATTTTAAACTAAATGAAAATGAAAATACAACATCAAAATGTAGATGAGAAAGTGCAATGCTTAAAGGGAAATTTATAACATTAAATATGAATTTAAAAAAGAAGAAACATCTAGAATCTCTGGGCAGCTGTGGTTCCCTTACCTGATTGATGCTAGTTTCCAAAATATGGAGAAACAGAATCCTCTACAGGTCACATAGAGACAGCAGGAGGAAATCCAACCCACACAAGTCGGAAAGTAAAGCTAGCCTCTGGGGATGATCCCCAGCACCATAAAAAGGGGGGCGGGGAGAAAGAGAGAGAGAGAGAGAAGCTGGAGGTCAGCAAGTTTCCCCTGGCAATGAAGGTGGTCCATATCAACCTGAAGCTAAGACCCTTTTCCTGCTTGATGATCTATTTCTGAACCACATATAATCCTGGAAAGTCTGACATGCCCAATCTACACTGTCTTAACTACAGCTTCCTCACATGCACAGTGTTATTTTTTCTTTTCTTTTTTGAACATGTACAAAGTCAGATATACACTCAGTCACAAATATACTGTAAAAGAACCATGTTTACCAAAAATCACTAAAGAGCAAAGTTGCCTGGACTAAGAAATAGAAATCAAGATAAAAGGAAGACAAGGGCATGGCATACAGGTGACAAACAACTTGAACATTGTTTAGTAACTCTGCCCAAATGCCTGATAAGTTATTCTGCCTTCAAGAACTCTCAAATCTAGCTCCCTTTACCCCCACAATATCCCACCCTACTCCTGCTCCTTCACTGTTGTACCAAATCCCCTTTCTCCTACTCAACATTTCAAAATTCTGCCTCAATTTCACAAAACAATTGTGCTGGACAATAAGCCAGACACCAAACACATTCTGATTTAGGGAGTAGGCTACTTTTTAGCATTATATCACCTCTAATGAGCACAATTGAAATAATACTTAGCAATGCTTTTTGTATTGAATCACACCTCTATTTACTTCCTCCATAAAAGTCTTTATGATAATTTTTGCATTCCACTTTCTTTTAAGAATCCCATTGGCTCCTTTATGGTTTTTTTTGTTATTGTTATTGTTTTGGGTTTTGTTTTTTATTTCTTGCTGAGGATCAAATCCAGGGCCTCACACATGCTAGGCAAGTGCTCTGTCACTGAGCAACACCCCAGCCTTCCTCTATATTTTTAGAACAATATATCAATTATGCTTATGTTGTTTATGTATTTATTTTTATCTTCCTGTGTTAGCCAGATGTTTAACATTTATAACCCATAATACTCCATATTTTAGATAATGAACAGCTAAAAAATAGAGCATGTATCATTTCCTAACATTTTTTGCCTATGTTCCCCCACTGCATCTGATGAATCTGCCTTGGTCCCAGACACCCAGTCCTTTCCTTTCTGAATGATGAGGGTTTTCCAGTACTGACAATTCCTTTCTCTGCCTTACTTCCGAATGCACAGCTTCTCCATATTTTCTGACCAGAACAAGGTATGTTTCAAGTCTGCCTCCTCTCATCAGCCCTCCTCCCTTGATCACAGGAGGTCTTGCTGTTCAGAAAAATCCTCACACCTAGCTTTTGATACTGTTGCTTTTTGTTTTTTATACAAATTGAGTCCTGACAGCCCCTGAGGTCCCTTGAACTGACAAATGTAAAAACATTCATTCATGTCTAAGCAAAATAACCTCCATCAAAAAAATGCCCAAATGCAAAGGGGTTATAAAAATGGCGCATCACCAATATTTGTCAGAAATGGTCATATAAAAAGAAAGGCTGAGGAAATTTTCTAGATTAAAGGAAATAAAAGACTCATGCCAATTAAATACAATTCATGATTATAGACCAGATTCTGTAATGGATATTTAAAATAAAAATAAAACCATATGCTACTTGATAAATTGACAAAAATAGAATATGGATAGGAGATTAGCTAAAAGTTTTATGCCAATGTTAAATTTACTGAAGGGGATAATTGACTATGTAAGAATTTTCTTAATATGAAATATTCAAGGAAAAAGTATAAATGTATTAGATGTAGTCTTAAATATTCAGGAATGAGTTGCATTTTTGTGCATTTATGAGGGGAAAGGAGATAGATTGGCAACAGATCAAAACATTAAAAGTAGGTAAATCTGTGTAAAGGGTACACTATTGTTTTCCCATCAGTGCAATTTTTCTGCAAGATTACTTTCATACAAATATTTTTTAATGGATCACTGACTGTGTTGTTCTCAGGTTTACCTAACTTTTGAGATTTTAAATTTTGATTCCCTCAAAGGACCACACTATATCCCATCCTTTGTAATGCTCAATGCCAGCTTTAAGATAGTTGCCTAAGATTCTACCATGAACCTCTTTTATATGTAAAACAACATTTCAGCAGAGTTTTTACAAAAAATAGGGAAGAAAACAAAAAGTATATATTTTTAATGATAAACAGTGTAAAACAAAACAAAGAACCAGAATTTCAAAGAACTGTATTTAGCACACGTAACTCCACTTTTCTTTCCAATTTGAGTGCAACCTTGTCATATGTCTTCTATGGTTTTGTGATCACAATTGGTTTGCAGGTGCTTTTCTGCTTGCTAAGTTACTTACCTCTTCTTCACAGGATTCTCATTTTACAAAACTGCATTGAACCTCTTTGTAAGATCCACTTCTGTTTTTATCGTCCTTAAGTAATTTTTCTGTTTAAATACTTTACTTGTAAAACAGTTTTATTGAGATATAATTCTGTTGAATCTGTAGTGTCCCCCAAATTCTGATGTATCCAGGGCTTGGTTCCCAATGCACTAATATTCAGATGTAGGGCTTTGGGGAAGTGATTAAACCAAAAGGGCTCTGACCTCATCAATCCATCTATAGGTTCATAATTTAACACACGGTTGGGAGGTATTGGAAACTTTAGGAGGTAGGGCACAGTTAGAGGAAGTAAGGCACTGGAGGCAGGCCATGGAAGGGTATATCTTGTCTCTGACAGCTTCCCCTATGTATCTGCTTTCTGGCCAGTTTGAGGCAAGCAGCTCTTCTTTGCCACATGCACCACACGATGGTGTTCTGCCTCACCAAAACCCATATAAATGGGTACAAGCAACCATGGACTGAAACATCTAAAACCATGGGATTAAGTCTTTTCTCCACTGTTTTCTCAGGTATTTTATCACAGTAATGGAAAACTAAGTTAACATGCTGTGCAATTCACACAACTGAAGTGTATAATTCAATAATTTTAATATATTCACAGAGTTGTGCATTAATCACGAGTCATTTAAAAATATTTTTGTGACTTTCAAAATAAATTGTACATTTTAGTTATTTCCCTCTTACCTACCCTTCAATCTCGTAGCCCTAAGCAAATACTACTCTATGTTCTATCTTTTTATATTTCCCTTTTCTAATATTTCATAAGAATGAAATTGTGATAATTTGCAATTGACTTGTTTCATTTAACAGAGCTTTTGAAGGTGCATTCATGTTGTAGCCTATCTCAGTATTTATCCCTTTTGTTAATAAATAATATTCTACTGTATGGATACATAATTGTCCATTCATCAGTTGATTATGTGATTATTTCCATGTTTTGAATATTATGATCTACAATTCTATCAACATTAGTGTACAAGTTTCTGTGTGGACTTATTTTCATTTCTCTCATGTATATACTTAAAAGTGGATTTGCTGGGTCATGTGGTAAAACTGTTTAACATTTTGAAGAAATGGAAAACAATCACACAATTTTACATTCTGACAAAAAGCGTGAGTCTTCCAGTTTCTCCACATTCTCCCAAACATTTATCTGATTTTTTTTATTCTAGCCATCCTATTGTGTGTAGTAGTATCTTGGTAGTTTTAAATTATAGCTCCCTGATGACTAATGATTTCAATTATTTTTTCATAGAAACCTTTACTGTTTTTTTAAAAGAGGGAGAGGGCAACTGAGAGAATGAATTTTACTTAATTTTTCATCTGGTTTTCACTGCTCCAACACCTCATTGTGTACGTAGTGCTGGTGTTTGAACTCACTTCCTCATGCATGCCAGGGCCATAACCGCTAAGCCACTGCTCCAGCCTAGAAACATTTACTCTAAAAGGCATTTACAAAGAACAGGGGGAAAATAACTTATCTACTGAATTTAACTAGAAACACAATTCGTTTTAATTACATGACAGGAAAAATTTTCTTCTAAATATCTGTAAACATATAAAACAATCTCAAATGTGAAATGCCATTCTTATGATTAGATTGATGAACCAAATTTATCTGTAATAAACTTTTTCATTAAAAATAATCCCAAGTTTGTATCTACATTGTTGTGATTTGGATATGAGATGTCCATCCAAGTTTCCTGTATTAATATTCAGAAGTGAAATCATTAAATTATGGCAGTTGTAACCTAACCATTACATTTTAGTTTGAATTAACTGAGTGGTAACTGCAGGCAAGGGGAACATGGCTGGAGGAGGTGGGCCACTGGAGATATATCCTGGAAGGGTTCATCTTCACTGTAGCCCCTTCCCATCTCCCTCCCCCAACCCCCACCTGCTTCCTGGCTGCCATGAATGGAGTATTTTCCCTCCACCACACCATTCTGCCATGATGTTCTGCCTCGCCCTGGGCCCAGAGACATTGAGTCAGCTGATCTTGTCCTAAAGCTCTAGAGCCACATGCTAATATAAACTTTTCCTCCTCTATATTCTTCTTGTTGGATATTTTGGTAACAGATATGCAAATCAAAATGCACATTTAGCTTTCTACTCCTATAATTTTTTCAGGTTTTATTTACTGTGTGATTATAGGAATGCAATATTGTCCGCTGAATTTTTTAAGGTTACTTCTTGTAAGGAGTTGGGTGAGGAACAGAATGACATCTCCATGTTAACTAAAAGAACTGACCATCAAATGATAAAGCTCACTGATTTTAATCACAGTGCTATGTACCTGTTTTTGTGTGTGTGACCCTTACATGATATATACATCATGGGGATATGATTGACACAGACACATAGCACATCATCTGAGAGATGGATATCAAGGTATTTAAATTAACATTTGCCTTTTAATCATAATATAAAAGATGGGGTACACCACACATGCCAAATGATAACTGAAAGATCAGTATAGGATACATGTGGAGTTTTATTGTTCTTTGTGTATGATTAAAAATTTTTGTAATAACATTGCTTTTTAAAGATGTTGAGGGAAAGACCAAAGAGAATGGTTGGCAAGGATGAGTCAATCTGTCAAAACTAGATTTGATCTCTCAATAAAGACATTTCCGGAAGTGTAATTCCTTTGAGGTTGGGACCATGGAAGGATAATTTTCTATATAACAGGAAGAACAAATTGAAAGAGGGATTGATAGTTTTGAAGGTTTTTTGATGCCAAGTTTCCATCTGAATGACTTCTAATTTCTCTGTGATTTATGAGTCCAGTACATGTGCTAAGTGGAGATGGCCTCATTTTGAGGAACATGAAGAAGGTTTGAAATAGATGTAATGTAGGAGAGTGGACTAAGGAATTAGTGACCTAAGCTCCATAGGGCATATTGACTGAAGTAAGCACAGGATAATTTGTGGAATGAGTGAATTATTTCCATTTAGCACTGTTGCATATCATTAATTGATGGTAGTTTCAGTAGAATTATAAGATTTAAATCCAATAGTAATCCAGTCACTTATAGGAAGATGTTTCTGGAAAAGACAGAGTTGGGATTTTTGCCAGAAGAGGAGGATTAAATGGGGCTGTACTAAGTCATCTGAAATAGTGCTGTTTAAATGTAGGTTGCCTGAGAGATCTTGACACTTACCTTGAAGAGAGGGGAAAGAAACTGTATAGATGAGTTAAGTGCAAAAGATAAGGACCCAGAGTTGAAAAGTTGACAAACTGAGGGCATATGATGGAAGGATAGGTGAGGTCAAAGGGTAGAATGTCAGGCTATATTAGTACAATGGCACAACCATTCCTGGTATAATTTCTAAGATGTGGCTGCAAGTGAATTAAGATGGAGGTGAATAAAGGACACTTAGATGGGTTGAAAATGTCAAGTTGTTAGCAGGGTCTATCTACATGGATAGTGGAGACCTCCACTGATTTCCTACCTTTGCAATTCCCTTACCCATGAGACCCCCTCCACCTTTTGTCCTTCCTGGACCGTCTGCAGAATCAACTTTTTAATCGGAAACACTGAGCTTCAGATACTGCCAATCAAAGGCACAACTCTAGAGTAAAAGTAGTGTGGTATAGCGAGGGGGCTGTGGTACATGTATATTTTGACTTTCATTTTTACATCCACATTTCACAAATGTTTCTGGGGAAAACAGACAACTCAAAAATCCACTGGAATAGTGAAACCCATTCTTCTGTATAAAAATGCACAATGTTTTTTTAAAAATCCTTTGAGAAACTCACCCAATTTGTGGGTCCCAATCTGTACAGTGCAGTTGCCTTCCCAACAGATATCCCTCCCTTTTTTTAAAAAAGAAAATAAATTTTATTTTTTTCATTTGTTTTTTTTTTTTTTCTT
>PVKS010041891.1:0-15715 GCA_004027875.1 Aplodontia rufa
TTTTTAACAGAGAAAATTAAGCATCTTTTAAAAAATTATATTTGTCTTTGTACTTTTCTGGGCCAAACCTAGTTGGATTTATTTAGAGTGGTTGCTCAATTTGGTGAAGGCCAAGTCACTGACAAAAGAGGGTAAAGCCCTCTCGTTTCCTCAAAGACCTCCTTGCAGGTTTTCGTTCCTAACATACCCATGGGCTGCTCAGAAAAATGTCTGGAATTGTTGAGAAAGCCTCCTTCATGACTCAGGGCTGGAGGAAAGAGCAGCCACTTTAGGAGGGGTGCGAAACTTCTGTGGAATCTCTCCACTTCCATTCTTGCAGAACAAAACCCTTAATCTCTGTAACACAGAGAACACACACTGCTGACCTTTCTATAATGCTAAAAATCCATTGGAGATAGGAAAAGAAGCAGAAAATAAATAACAACAATAATAATTTCTTAAAAATCTGTCAGGAAGTGATGGATATGAAAAATTATCATAAATCACTCTTGTTAGTCAGACAGCAAACCCTCTACTCACTGTTTTGATACCTACTGACACGGACCCTTATCAGCCCTCAACAAAAAATCATGCCCTACCAAAAATTCCATTTTAACCAGAAAATTCACACCTTGGCCCCCTTCCTCCCTCATTCCCTGTATATCTACCCCAGGCTGTAAGCAGCAGATGGGTCCCAGAGCTACTGCAGGTTTCTTCTGAATAAATCTGTATTAATGTTGAGCCACTGCTCTCCTCTCTCTTTCTTTTCTTCATTCCACCCCTTTCCTTACAGTTAGGATCAAGAATGGCACAGAGCTTAGAACTTTATTTATTTATTATTGTGCTAATATGATCCCCATTCTAAGTAAATGTTCTATCATTACCTGCCAACTTCTGCCATAGACCTCTGGACTACCCTGATGCTAAGTCCCCTAAAGTGTCTCACCTGATGGAGAATAAGGAATTAGTTTAGTTCCCCCCAAAATTGCCCTCTCTCAGCAGAAAGTAGTCAGATCACAAATTGATGCCCAGAACCCTAAAAAACCTTAGGGTCCTAGGTTGTGGGGTGAGTGATAGGTAACAGAAAATAATGAGCAGTGTGAATATGAGGGTAAGAAATTATATTACAAACAAGGACCACTATGCTGACCCCCATAAGATTTCTTATAAGAAGTTAAAACCCTGCAACCTGCCTGGCTTAAGTCTACAGAATATGTTACATTCCTTAGCAAACGACCTGTAGTCTGCAAGGAGAATGCAGTCTCAAAATGCCAAAAGAAAAGCGCAGGTTACCCTGAAGTGGGGGACTTTTGTGACCCTTGAATACAGCAGATCCCAGAGTTCAGGGAGGTAAGGATAATTCCTCATAAACATACAATCTGTAAGAACAGATTCAAATTAAGATTGCTCAATATGACACAAAGTGAACAAGAGTTGTCATGCTCAGTGAAGGCCTGAAAGTCTGATGTCATCCTACTGTCAGTCAAAAGTCAATAAATGAACTTAGGCAGGACTCTGTGGAAACCTCCCTCAGACCTCCATTAAAACTGGAGGGCAGAAGTGACGCATCATCTATCTTCTTTCTTGTAGGACCCATTCTTTCTCTTGAGAATGTCTTCTCCCTTTTCTTTCCCCTTCGAATAAACTAAACTGCTGGAAAAAAAAAAGAAAATAGCCAGAAGATAATCACAACCTCAAGATCGGGAGCATAGTAGATGTTTAAGACTAATACTTAATTAAAATAATAGAGAATGTCCAGTCATACCTTGTCACTAAGCCGTACTGTAATGAGCAAGATGTATGCAGATCTTCAGCACAAAGGGAAGGCCTAGAGTCCAGGGAGAATAAATGCAAAAGTTTCCTACAGGAATTTATGCCTGTGGTGGTGCACTGAAAACAACCACAGCAATATCAAAGTGCAATCTCAACCCAACTCCCAACTAGATTAACTGAACCACTGTACTTAAGTCCTGGCTGAAGAAAAGGCACATCTATTTCCAGACATAAAATATCTTTACTGCGATCGCTAATGCCCTACACAAGATGCTTGGCTTTCAATAAAACATCCATGCATATTAAAAGACAAGCAAAGGGTACATTCCTAAGAGACAAGAACACATTAGAACCAGACACAGATTTAAAATATGTGCTGGAATTGTCGGACAGGTAATGTAAAATAACTATTATTTATATGTTAGAGTCTATGATGGGAAAGGAGGGCAACATAAAAAATCAACTGGGTAATTTCAAAAAGTTCTGGAAACCATAATAATCAAAAGTAAATGATACAAATGAGAAAAACCTCAGTAACAGGCAGGAAAAACAAGCTTTCAGTGAAGTTTTTAGTGGACTGACACAGCTGAGAAAGTATCGGTGGACATGAATATAGGTCAATAAAAATTACTTAAATGAACACCAAAGAGAAACTAGACTGAATAAAAGACATCCTTATCTACTGGATCAATATTAAGCCATCCAACTTTAGTGTAAGTTGAATCTCAGAAGCAGAAGGAAGAGAAAATAGGCTGAAGAAATATTTGAAAGAAGAATGACTGAAAATGTTCTGAAAGTAATGACAGAAGATCTAAGAAGCTCAGGAAACACTTAATAGTGAAACAAGCAGTTTAATCAATTCATCAGCCAATCAGACAGCCAAAAGATTAAATCCATACCTAAGCTTATCCTATTCCAATTGCTAAAAATAAAATAAAATTATAAAATATAAATATAAAATGGGATTATGATTATGTTTTTCCTGTTCATCTTTCCTTTATTTATTAAAATGACGCTGGTAGATTTCAAGTTTAAAACCAGGCTCAGCAACTTAACAAGGCCTTAAACAACTTTTTGAAACCCTGTCCCAAAATAAAAATATAAAAAGGGCTGGGCATGTGGCTACGCAGTTAATCAACCCCATATTCAATCCCCAGTTCTAAAAGAAAGAAAAGAAAAATAAGAAAAGAAAAGAAATAATTAAATAATTAAAAAATTATGGATGGAAGCATTTATGCTAAATACTATGAAGAAAGTTAGCTACTTATATTCTATTCTGAGAATAATTGTGCTATGTTTGCATTTTAAAATTTCTTGTCTAATAACTTTTAGCTAACAAAATTAGCTAACAATATTTGTTCTTTCCTGCTACTTATTTATAAATGAAAACCTACTTGGAGGCAAAGTGGTAGACAAAATTATTAGAAATTCAAGCAATTTATTTTATTAAAATGCTCACATGAAGGGCTGGAGTGGTGGCTCGGCAGTTGCGGTGCTTGCCCGGGATCTGCAAGTACACGGGTTCAAACCCCACCACGCTCACATACACAGCTAAGTGTCAGAGCAATGAAAGCCATGTGAAAATCAACAAAAAATTGAATGTCTCTGTCTCTCTCTCGCTTGCTCTCTCTCAATGTCCTTCTCTCTTTTAAAAAAAAATGTTTACATGAGAAATCCTGAAGATCTCATTAACAGATATAGAAAACTTCTATCTGGTGAAAGTCCTATTATATAAATTTCAGGTACCCAAACAGTTCTTTAATGCATTTGTACCATAATCATGCACTAACAGAACACAAATATTTCTCATATTGTTAAAAGTTAAGGAATTATTCATTCTGTTAAAGAAAGGAATAAAAAATCTATATTTTATGCTTACAATATCTTATCCATTTATGGCTTTTTCCTCATTTCATTTCACTTGAATTTAAAATTCAAGTGATGGAAAAGAGATCACAGATCATCTAAGTTACTTCATTACACAGATGAGGAAGCAGATTAACATGGAAATGTAACTGGTATGGTCAGGCTGGTAGTCAATAAATAGCAATGATAAGGGGTGTGTGTGTGTGTGTGTGTGTTATAACTTACTAAATTTGTGGCTTGGTTCCATGTCCTGGGAATGTGAGTTAAACTTTCTTATCTTTGATTCACTTTTTGTAAAAGTAAAACATAGAATATCAATAACAGTATTGATGAAAATAAAGGTAAAATTTGAAGTAAAAAACGCCTGTATATTTTTAGCCTGATGCACAAATAAAGCACTTAATCTGTAAGCATGCTGCACAGGAAAGAAAATAATGACTTCAACTTCTCATTTTAACTAGAATGGCAAAACCTAGTAGTGTACCAATTAGCAAAGAGATCAACTAAAACATTTATTTTCAGACTACCTGTGTGTATAATTTAGACAAATAAAAAAACACATGAAGCTAAAGATAGGTAGATAGATTATAAATGGCAGGAATCAAAGGGTCTCTTTTTGAAGTATGCATCACACTGTTTAAAAATATAGTACCAAATCCATGCTGAAATAAGCTACAAAATCTATATGAATTTGTATGTAAGTAACTTGGGATTTAAGTTCTATTTTTGTAAACATCAAAGCAACTAAGTTAGAAGTCATGCATAAATGATCCAGTCATGTCCTTTGCTCAAAATTGGTGTGAGTTACTCTAAATTCTGTTGTCAGTGTTATGCTCAGGACTCTGTTGCCCCTGAACCATCCTTTAAATATTGAGATTTAGGTTGTGTTACTTCCCTTAGCTTGAATTTCTATTGTTCGTGGCGATTTCTTATTTTAAATATTCTTTTTCTTCATTTTGAGACCTTGTCTCAAAGCTAAGGAGCCTGGCCTTGAATGTGCAATCCTCCTACCATAGCCTCCCTCCCTCCCCGCTTAGTAGGGATTGCAGGAATGAGCCAGCTTTCTAAGTTTATTTAAAAATACTTAAACTATTATTTCAGGATAGCTTGGTAATATCAGATTTTTTGAAGTGTTTTTTTCTTAGCCATCAGATAAATGCTATCTAAAGCACTTAGATAAAATAACAAGGTTTGGGGCTGGAGCAGTGGTTCAGGGGTTATGGCACTTGCCTGGCATGCGCTAGGAAGTGGGTTCAAACCCCAGTACCACATACACAAAAAAGTGTTGGAGCAACAAAAACCACAGGAAAAACTAAGTTAAAAAGAGCTTTCTTTCTCTCTCACTGTCCCTCTCTCTCTCTCATAAAAAAAAAATGCAAGGTTTAAGAAAACTTCCTTTTTAATTGTTTATAATTACTAGCCCCAAGGTTAGTCATATTTTAAAAACTGAGTCTCTTATTCCAAATAAATGTATACTAGCATAATACCAAGCATGTCACAAGCATTTTCTCATTTTCTTTAATATTGTCAAATAAAACAAAAGTAATATTTACTATTCAATGTAATAAAATACCATATATTTTAGTTATATTATATTTTCTGAATTTCACTAGCCTGTATATTTCTCCCCAAAGAATAATACGTGATTATTTTGAAATATTTGAAATACTTGAAATTATTTTGAAAAATTTGAAATTTCAAATTAATTTGAAATATTGAAACCCTCTAGTCTAATTAATTTTTCAATAAAAAATCCAACTGCTTGTGAAAATGTTAAAAAAATTACAGTCAGTAAAAGGGCCCTTTTATAAACAATTTTAATCGTACAATATTCAAAACATTTTAACCAGCTTTTGCTGTTTTGAGATACTTTTCTTTGAATTGATACAGTAATATTTTTAACATTTATAGTTACCTATTATACATTAAGAATATTAATACATACATATATACACATATCAAATTATTTAATATAGTTCTTTAGATAATTAATTATAAGATAGTTTAAATCCAGAAAATATTTTAAAGCTTTCTTGTATTAAACATCCAATATTTGAATATGCACTTTTCTATAATTTTTGATATATTTTGTTGCCATGTTTGTAACTTTTGTTCTTTAGAATAACTAAGAGTTCAGGGTGTTTCTTATTCATACCATTCTAGAAGCGATGTTGTTTCTCCTTTGGAGTCAGGAACTGGAACCACACCTGGTAGCCTGGAGCTCTTCTGGGGCTTGCCACAGTACTCAAAGGTTCTGACTTCTTCATGCATTAGGTTTTAGACAAAGAACATGAATGATTCAACACTGGAGTTCTTAGGTAAATAAACTACCTTGTACATCAGAAGACTTTGCTGACATAGATGGGATGAAACTCTAATCTTGCAATAATTGCTTAAAATCTCTCTATTATATAAAAAAATCTATTCTCCCATGATAAAAGTACAAGATGCCTCCTAAACAGTGTAATTTTGCTGTATGCTTAATTACATTTTCTCATTAAGTCATCAATTCTCAAATCCTACTCATCACATTTTCCCCCAGGGCAAGGAAACAACAGAGAGGCAATCTGTGTAGAGGGCAAAGGGAGTGATGAAGGAATTTTGTTTGAAATAATTGTCTTTGTTTACTTATCACAATAATTTATACAGTATATCTGCTTCACCCTTAGGAGGAAATTACCACTTAAATCTCTTATGCGATGATTGGTGCCTTCTTTATGTTTTGCATTGTCATTGTTGGGCTTGAGCCTGTTTATGTCTAACAAAATGCTAAATGTACTTTTGTTTCAAGTCAGTAAGCTGCTTGTTTAAGAATGGGACTTGGCACTAGTAGACCTGGGAAAATTATTGACACTTTTATGAGTATGGTGACTTTTTCCAAGTTATCTAAACTCTCTATGGCTTAGAATTTCTGTAACAAGGTTCCTTAAAATATTATCAGACCATTGAATAAAAATTGCTAGAAATCATATACTATTTTTTTAAAGAAAGAAGGACGAGTGAGAGAGAAAGAGAGAGAGACAGAGAGAGAAAATCAAATTTTATTGAGTTTTTCATGTGGCTTTTGTTGCTCTGACACTTAGTAGTGCAAGTGGGTGCTGAGGTTTGAAGCCATGTACTCACACATGCTGGGCAAGTGCTGTAACCGCCGAGCCACCGCTCCAGCCCCAATCATATACTATTAAATTAATACATATGATCCTGGCTCAAACTATCTGTACAGCATAGAACAAATTTCATGTTATCAGAGTTTGATTTTTCAATTAGAAAAAAATAATAGCAGGCTTAGACTATAAAATTTGTAAGGCTATGTACAATACCATGTAGGTTTATTTCAACAAAAGCCAATGACTAAGGGCATAGTATACTTAGGACATGTGTCAGTCCTGTGAATCATCTTGATTTATATGTATGACTTGAATTTAGTCTTTGGGTAAATCAGAATATCATCGAATAGTCATAATGTAATAATTTAACATTTTATACAATTGCTGATGTTTATATATACGATAAAACAGAATTTGAATCAGCAGTCACGGAAACTTTTAAGATTCATATGGACATAGGTATGAGTTATTTGTGGTATGAATAGGTCAGTATGGATTTCTTCTTATAAGTATATGAGTACTTGGGTGAAACTCTTGAGAAAACATTGTATTATTAGAATGTAGAGACCTTTGGGCAACAGAGTAAATTAATGAAGAATAGAGATTTTAATGAAATTTCATAGATGATCATTTCAGAAAGCATCTTCCAAATTTATCAGACATTCCTAAGTAGGAATTCACTTTCCCAAACATCTTATCCATTCATCTTTGTGTATTTTATAAAATAGAGGCTTTGGTATGGCAGTATGTGATCTGCAAGGCTTATGTAGAGATGAATCAATATTCATTTTTGTCTTAAAGCTACATGTTGAAATATTGCCTTTAATCCACTTAATCACATATTATTTTGTATGAAAATTTCAAGTACATTGATTCCTTACTTTTGCTACCAAAACACCCTAATTCTAATCACTTTAACTGAACTTATTAAATTATACAATCTTAGAAAATCATCTTAAGAGTACCAGAAAGAAATATTTAAATATAGCAGCATGAATTAAAAAAAGATTTTATGTGTTTTGCTGTTTTATCAAATAGGTCACAGGTCTCTTAGTTAACGAAATGCAAAATTGCTATGAAACATTACCTTTAATCCTCAATTAATTCCCTATTTATTTTTCAAATTGAAGTTTTATGTATTTCTCACCATGTTTTTTTAAATTATGGCTACACTGTAGAATCATTAAAATGAGATAATTAACATATGCATTACCTCACGTATTTTTTTTTTTAAAGAGAGAGGGTTAGAGAGAGAGAGAGAGAAAATCAATTTTTTATTTAGTTTTTCATGTGGCTTTCTTTGCTCCAAGACTTTGTTTTGTACAGGTGCTGAGGTTCAAACCCAAGTCCTCGTGCATGGCAGACAAGCACTGCAACCCCTGAGCCACTGCTCCAGTCCCCTCACATATTTATTTGTGAGGAGAACAATTAAATCTATTCTCAACAAGTTTCAAGAAAATAACAGCATTGTAACTCTTGAACTCATTTCTTCTAATTTTTTTGCAAAATTATATTACCTATTAAATGTCCTAAAACTTTAAATTACATGATTTTACTTTTTAAATTTCATGGTAATATTAATTTCATTATATTGTATACCTTCATATCAATATCTAAATACATGTGTTTCCTCTAATGCTCTAACCTTTTTGAAAAAGTAATATTTACTATATTTTCTTATATTTTTAAATGAATATTCTGAATTTTATCTGTTGTCTATACCATTAAGTCAGCAAGTCAATTCTATTTTCAACTTTCGTATCCTTTCTTCCATATATGTAATTACAAATTTCTAATTTGTCAGGACAGAATATATTTGCTTATTAATTGCTCCACAACTATAATCCCATTCTCATTTTATTCTCAAGTCCACAACTGAATAAATTGAAATTTTCACCATCTGTCCTTTTGTCAAAAATGTAGCGTCAATTTCTTAGATAGGTGAAGTTCAGACATTATTAGAGGAATCAGCAAATTGCAGTTCTTTTTCTTGATATTGTACAGACTAAATGATCAGAAGTTTTTAAATATATATGTATGTATTATATTTAAAGGGATGTTTAAAAATTGAAAAGGGAAAATGAAGAGAAAGAGGAGGATGTGAAGGAAAAGGAAGGTGAGAAGGGAACTTCTATGGCCCACAAAGTTTAAAACACTTTGTTGTTGAAATAGTTTGTTGACTCCTGCCTGCTCTAGTAGATCACCAAAACAAGACACTCACTGTACAGTATTCTTTGAGTTCTTTGCAAAAAAAATTAAAATGGTTATTGCCTTATAAATTAAAGAACAGCATGCTTAAATATATCCCTGGTTCACAATTTTCTTTCTTTTTTTTTTTTTTTAAACCAGGAACACTTAACCAGTGAGTAACATTCCCTACCCTTTTTTGTTGGTTTGTTTGTTTTTGTTTTTATTTTGAGACAAGGTCTCACCAAGTTGCTTAGGCTCTAGCCCAGTTGCTGAAGCTGGCCTCCAACTTGGAAACCTCTTGCCTTAGCCTTCTGAGTTACTGGATTACAGAGGCTCGGGCCACCATATCTGGAAATTCATTTTCTTTACAAATATGACATGTCACTTTCTGCCACATTTATATATTTTTTCTTTCTTTTGCTTTGGTAAGTTACTTCATCTTTTATGCCTATGTGATGTTAAGATATTTTTCCTTTCTGTTAAAAAATACTTATGAGTTATACCTTGGCATTGATTATTATGAATTGATTATTGCTAGTAGTTTGAGAGCCCTTCAGTGCAGTAAACAGACCTCTTTAAACATAGAAAGATGTCTTGGATTCAAAACTTTTTTTTTTTCTAAAATGTTTTTACTTCTCTCTTCATCTCATTTTTCCTGCTTTTTTTCAACTTTTTAATTATATTTTAATTTTAATCTATTGTACTTTAAGCACCTTGTAACTTAATTTTAAATTGTGGTACTATTTGTTTTTTACTTTCATTTACTCAATCTGATCAACTCTTATTATACTTCTTTTATATTCATTTTTCTTTACTTTTTAGTTGTGATCCATTTTTTTGTCCATGTTAAAGGTGTTGTATTACAAATTTCTTAATTGAAATGCATTTTCTTATATTTTCTGCTTTTATGGTAGCTAGGTATAAATGCAATATGTTTTTGAAAATTACTCTTTGTTTTTAGATATGGGGCTTCTGGTTTGAAAATGTCGTCTATGTTGAGCCTCTTTCTTTTTGTGAATATTTTCTTGCTTTTAATTGTATTACATTGTTGGAATATTGGAAGAGAGAAAAGGTTGAAATGCCTTCTTTAACTTTTGTTTCTTGGGTATTGGCCTTCATTTTTTCTTTGTTTTTCTCTCAGCTTTTCATGCCACCTCCCCCCATGTATAATTAATACAAAAAAAAACATGAAAATACCATGTGATGTTTTGATGCATGTACAAATTGTATAATGTTGAATTAGTAGAAACATATACATTTCCTCAAATATTTATATTTCAATGAAAAATTTCAAAAGGTTAAAGAAAGGATTTGGAAGTTTTAACATAACACCAACTTTTAAAAATGCTTCTTCTTTCCTAAATTTTCATTTTCCCACGTAAAAGCCCTGCTTTCAGGAGACGGCTTCCAGTGCCATGAGGAGGTACTTCATCATTGTCACCTGAGCTGTGGACTATAAAATTCTAACAGTGTGTTGACATATATTTCTGCACTATCATTCTGGGAGTGATTTTACCTGCATTTTGTGGAAGTTCTCCACGCTTTCTAAACTACACCATAGGTTCTTGAATTTCCCTTCCCTATCCCGACCCACTTGCTTTCAGCAGTGAGCTGACAGCCAGGACACCACTGTATTTTGTTCTAAGCAAATTGTAGGTCTTGGTATTTCTTCTTTTTCCTAATATTGCCAAAGAAAATCATGTGCAGTTTTATTCTGTTAGTTTTTTTTTTTAATTAAATGAGTGTGAGGAGACGCAAATTTATGCAGCCATTTTTGTCCTCCAACATCCAACATGCATGTCCTTAATGTTAGTGGTACTGGACTTCACGTATGTGCTGCCTGTACATAAAATAAGCTGCCCTGTCCTCCAGTTTTCTGCTTAGCGAACTCCCGTATCTATTTCAAAATTCGACCTCTTAGTTTCAAGTTTACTGTGGATTTATATGCATTCATATTATCTAAGGAGTCTCTTCCATGCCTAGTTTTATAAACCTTTCATCATGAATAGATACCACTTGTTATTAAATGAAAGTTTCTACATCTGTTGAGGTTGGCTACAAAGCCTTCTGCTTTATTTTGTTTATGAGGAGAATAACACTAAACTTTGAGTTAGAAAATACATTATAAATAGTAGTAACACATCTTTCCTTTTCCACATCACTGCATTTGCCCTTCACATATATTTAATTCTGAGATCTTAAGAGAAAAATGTCCTGTAATTTTTCTTTCATTTAATGTCCTTAGTCACTATTTCCTGACAGGTTGCTTGTGCAACCCCCACTGCCTTGTTAAAGACTCCATTTTCACATTAATCATTACACATATGCAATTCATTTCATAGAAATCTTTTTTTTTCTTGTAATTTGATACTTTTACAATAATAATTTATTCTGACTTATCCTTTGGTAGCCACCTGATCCTCTTTATATTTAACCTTAACCCACATTCTTATTAAGTTTTAAAATTTAGTTTATCTTTTTCAAGAACTTTTATTTGATTTAATTTTATAGCTTTATGCTTTCTATTAACGTTCTCATTTTCTAATTCCTTTAATATTTTAACCTCAATTGTTTGAAAGGCCATTTCTCTTAATTCAGTGTGATAATGCCTGGATTTTCCGTGTCTTTTAATTCATTGTGATAATGCCTGGATTTTCTATTGTACTTGAATTGTCTTTTGGTTTATTTCCAGGCTTGTGGACTTCTTCTGATATGTCTCATAACATTTGATTTAATATGTGCATATTGTTTGGTAAATTTCAGGAATAAACCGATGCTATACACAGTTTCATCATCCTTTGAGAAGGCTTTGCATTTATCCTAACTACATATCGAGGAAGAAGCAAACCACAGGGGATGGAGCAGTGGCTCAGCGGTTACTGTGCTTCCCCAGCATGCACAAGTACACAGGTTCGAACTCCAGCAACCCACGTACACAACTAAGTGTTGGAGGAACGAAAGCCATGTGAAAAACTCCATAAAGATTGATTCTCTGTCTCTCTCTCTCTCTCTCTCACGGTCCTTCTTTCTTAAAAAAAAAAAAAAAGAAGAAGAAGCAGCAAAGCACATGCCTTCCATTAGGTATTGAGCTGACCAGATTCTATGCTTCACTCTGGTACTACTAGTCTACCTCTAATTTACCCTTAATCCTTGGGATGTAACTGTCTGTCAGATTCAGCAAGCTTGAAGTCTCTGTCAAAATATCACCTTTCCGTATACTCTGAGATTCCACTTATTCCTCTACTCTCAGAGATAGCTGCAAGAACTGTTCATCTCATCACCCCTTCAGAAGAGAATTCTTTGTCACCAAACAGAAGCAAAACAAAACAAGTTTCCTTTTATAATTGATACGACAAATCACATTCACTTCCATACATTTCCCTTTTCTTTGGAAATCCTGATTCCCTTCATAGTTGTTCAATGCCTGATTACAGATTTCCTTTCTTCTGCATTTTAGTAATTTGAATTAATTTTCTAGTTTTTCTAACTTGGAGAATTTGTTCTCAGGTAAGTTTGCCAATATCAACAGTGGAAACATTCATAACTCATTTAAATTTGCCTAAACTATTGAGTTATTTTTAAACTATTTTGGTTAACTATGAAGGTATTTGATATTTTTTATGTACAGTGAACTAAATAAATGCAGATGACTCTTTGATTTCCTTTTTCAAAATGACTTGTTCACACATTTATCCTATTTTTCTTTCCTTCCTTCCAGTAAAAAAATTGTTTCCTATGGATAAATAATTTATCATATGTTGAATGAATTCTAACTCACATCCAACATCTTCCTATTTCTAACTGATATCTCAGGCTGTTTTCCTATCTGCATTCACATGTATTTGACATTCCTTTGTTAATGCTTTCTCCTAAAATCCTGCTTTGTTTTCAGCCAGTGAATTAAAACCTACTCTTAGCAAAACTGCAAGTGATATATATGTTTATGAAATCAACAGAACATGTTGACTTCAGGGCTGGAGCAGTGGTTGGATGGTTACACCACTTGCTTGTCATGTGCGAGTATGTGAGTTCAAATCCAAGCACCACATACAAAACGAAGTCTTGGAGCAATGAAAATCACATAAAAAACTAAATAAAAAATTAAAAAAAATTGTTTCTCTCATTCTCTCTTGCACTGTCCCTCTCTCTAAAAAAAAGAACATGTTGACCTTATCTAGTTTCCCTCTTTACTGCATTGAGTCATCATTCCTTTCTTAAAATTCTATGTTGTATAGACTGATATATAGAAATTAATATTTTTTCTATTTATTTTCTTCTATATCTCAGGTAGTTGACTCCAGTCTCCCATATAGTTTTATTTTCCTTTTAAAATGCTTTAAATATAAGTGTTTCCAGGATTCTTAGTTTTCTTTTCATTTTCTACACACTTTCAAAGGGAACTCTCATCTACTTTCATGGATTCAAAAGTCTGATTAGTCCAGTAGTTTCTTAATCTACATCATTGGTCCACCTCTTCATGCTGAGCATCAAATCTGTTAAGACAACTGTCCTCTAGACATTACCTAAGTTTGGCATCTCCCTTCACCTAACCAATCTTATTTGTTTCCTGAATTCTCACTTTCATTATTTATCCTTTAAATGCCCCAAAGAAATTTGAGAAATATGTTACCAATTTTCTCTCCATTAATGTGCAATTAATTGTCAAGTCTTACAGATTTGACCTGTTACATATTTACCATGCCTATCAATCTTTCCATGCTCTGAGTGTTTTAATAGCTGTACAATCAGACTAACTGCATCCTAAATATGAGAAATGCAAAGAACTCAAATGTGGAATCCAAGGTCCTAGGTTATGTATGACAATGGGTGCAGGTTGGTGCAAGTTTGAGGGTAACACAGTATAAGAGTGAGAATAATATACCCTGCTGGGTGCAATGGAAGGCTTTAATGCTGAACCCCACCTATCTTCTGCCCAGTTCTGTCTTTGTGACTCTAAAATACTCAGATGGTTTGGATACAAATTCCTCTGAATTTAGCTGGCAAACAGGAAGTGAGCTTCTCTCTAGAAAAGAATATAGGTCTACAGTGGGAAAGAGCAAAAATTGTTCTTTTCACCCTGTATCCCTATAAAAGCCTCCCTGATTTTAATTTAAAATCTCTCAGTTTTATGAGATCTCAAGCTTATCATAGTTCAATACTCATTTATTCATTGAACAATTGTGGAGAAGCTATGAGGCAACAGGCACTGCTTTAGGATCTGAAGATAAAGTAATAAACAAAATCTTCAAAACAAGTAAAATTATGGAACTTATAGCCATTGGGGGGAAACAGAGAAAATGAAATAAATAAATAAAACATACAGTGCTAAAAGGTGAGGAAATAAAACTAGGAAAAGATAATATGAAAAAGAAGTATGGAGATTTATTCAGAAAATCCTCACTAAATACATGAATTTTAAGGGAGAGTATGAAGTCAGAGAAATTGCCTTGTGTGAAAGAATAGAACCTTCTGGGTAAATGGCACACAGAAGTAAAGTTCTTTTGCAGGAACATAAATGGTGTTTTCAATATCTTTGGTGCAAATACAATCAGTGGTGCAGAAATAAGAAATGATGTCAGAAAACTAACGGGAATCAGATCAAGTAGGAAAAGATGCACTGTGATTAATAATTTCATTTCACTTCATGTGAGATGAGAATCTATTGGAAGACTGTGAAGAAGCAGAGATTTAGTATGTGGCTGAGCAGTATTACTTGATTTTGCTAATAGGAAATTGTAGGAGACAGGCAAAAGTAAAGGGTTAAGTTGGGAAACCAATACTGTACTTCATGTCAGTAATCATGGATGATTGGATCAGAATGATGGTCTTGGGAGTAATGCAAAATGGTTAATTTTTGGTATAAACAGCCAAATTTGCTGAAGAACTAGGTATGATATATGGGAAAACAGTAAAGTCAATGAGAGCAATATTATTTTTTTTTAAGAGAGAGAGAGAGAGTAATGTTTTGGCTATTCTGGGTCTTCTGTTATTCCATATAAATTTGAGTAATGCAGGTGGTATCTCAATTCCTGACCTGAAATTATACTACAGGGATATAGTAACAACAGCATGGTGTTGGTACCAAAGCAGAATGGACGACCAATGGAATAGTACAGAGGACTCTGAGATGAACCCTCAAACCTTTAACTATCTGATATTTGATAAAGGGGGCAAAAGCAAAGTCAGGAACAATGTTAGCCTGCTCAACAAATAGTGTTGGACAAATTGGACAGCCTTATGTAGACAACTGAAATTGGATCCTTACCTTCAAGCCTGCACAAAAATTAAATCAAAATGGTTCAAGTATCTGGATATTAAACCATCAATTCTACAATTTCTTGAAAAAGAAGTAGGATCGACATTACATGACATAGGGGTCTGCACTGCCTTCTTTAATAGGACTCCCATGGCACAAACAGTAATATCAAGAATAAATGCATGGGATGCAATTAAACTAAAAAGCTTTTGCACAGCTCAGGATTTAGTCAAGAGTCTCAAGAGAGAACCTATACAATGGGAGAAAATTTTTGCATGCTACACCTCGGACAGAGGGCTAATATCCAGAATATACAAAGAACTCAAAAAATTAAATACCAAAACTACTAATAACATGATTAATAAATGAGCTATGGAACTAAAAAGAAGCTTCTCAATGGAGGAAGTCCAAAAAGAGCATAAACATGTGAGAAAATGCTCTATATCACTAGCAATAAGAGAAATGCAAATCAAAACTTCACTGAGATTTCACCTCACTCCAGTCAGAGTGGCAAAAATGAAGAATGCAAACAGTGACAGATGCT
>PVKS010041892.1:0-15742 GCA_004027875.1 Aplodontia rufa
CAGAGGTTGTGATGACGACGGTGATCAAGGAGTGACAACACCCACCAAGGGAAACAGATTGCATGGGTGCTGAGTGGTCGTGCCTCATCGTCATCCACTCTGCGTGTGTGCTACACAGATGAGGAGAGGCTCAGACTCACGAGATCACAAAGACCATGCTGCTCCTTCTTTTTATTTATTTATTAGAGGGAGAGAGAGTCAATTTTTATTTTTTCATCCGGTTCTTGTTTTTCCTCCTCTTCGTTCTGTACACGGGGCTGGGATCGATCTCGGATCCTCACGCGTGCCAGGCAAGCGCCGTGCGCGCTGAGCCACAGCTCCAGCCCAAGACCATGCATTAGGACGAAGCTTAAGCATTAGGGCTGGGATGAGGAGCACGTGTGTGTTTGATGCAGTTTCCCGGGTGCCTCCCGCACTGCTGAGCTGGGGATCCAGAGGCCGAGTCCAGCGCTCATGCTGTTAGGTGTAAGGGGCTCCCACGCAGGTGGGCTCTGCTGAGTCTCCATAAAGAGCCGTGTTTGAAAAACACACCACTGCTGACAACTTGGGGACCATCATTTCTCCTTTTTTTTTTTTTTTTTGACTTTCTCAAGGTCTTGAGTGTTAATTTTTTTTTTTTTTTAAAGAGAGGGACAGTAAGAGGAGAGAGAGAGAATCAATTTCTATTTAGTTTTTCACGTGGCTTTCATTGCTCTAACACTTTGTTGTGTACCTGGTGCTGGGATTCGAACCTGCGTCCTTGTGCATGCCAGGCAAGTGCCGCAACCGCTGAGCCACTGCTCCAGCCCCTTGGGTATTAAAATTTAGCAACAAAACATACTCATCAAATATTCCAGAATCTTTCTTAGCAGCTCAGACCAGGGATGGAGCTGACAGAGCATTCAAAGGTACAAGTGCAAGATTTGGAATGATCCCCAAATTTAGAAGTCTCCCTGTAGGCTGTTCCAGATCACTGGCCTTCCAGGTTCACCAGACCCCAAGAAAAGCTATTTTATCCCTTGCCCCAGCAATGAACTCTCAGTTCGATAGCTTTGTCTGAAAGTTCTTCCTTATATCTAACTTAAGTCCCAAGGGCTGATATTTAAACTCATTTGCTCCTCAGCTCCTAGTGGATATTCAAAAGAGTTGGCCTTGCTCTTCTTTGAAGCAATCCTTCACGCTGAATAATAATGTAAAAGACTTTTCTACAGTCGTTAGAAGAAAAAGAACGGGATACATAAAGTTGGCAAAAAAAGATAAAGGAGAAAAATTGCTCTCGATTTTCATTCCCAAGAGTTGTCTGTCATGGAAATAGAAATTGATTTCTCACAAGCACCTGGCATGCAACTAAGAACCACGGTTTATGGTTAGAACTGCTGAATCTTAGAGGCAGAAGGAAGAGAACAGTTCAAAAAGGAGCCTATGAAGAATATTAAGTGCTGCTCTGATGTTCTCAGGATTTCTCATCTTGTCCTCTTGGTCACCCCACAGGAAGGAATTAGCAGGTCTTCAGACAAGACAAGGAAACCAAAGCTGAGGCATTATAAGATGCCCATGGTCACGGTGGCCCCCTGCAAAAGTGTCAGAACCCAAATCCCAAGACAGATGTGGTGGGGCCACAGCACGGTGGTGGCAGCTCTCAGCCAGGGTGACTTTGCACCCCAGGACATTTGGGGCCATGTGGAGATATTTTTGGTTGTACTGGGAAGGGTGGTGGAGCTGCCGGAAGTTAAAAGGCAGGAAGTTGTTAAACATTCTACAATGCACGGAACAGCCCCACACCAAAGAATTGTGTGGCCAAATATGCCAAGAGTACCTAGGGAGAGAAACCCTGTCTTAGAAAATTCTCCAGTGAAAACCTTCTCGCTCTCTCCCTCCCTCTCCTTTCCCCCGCTCTTTCTCCAGTATGGCAGATCAAATTCAGTGGTGCTCTACCACTGAACCACATCCACAGCCCTTCTTATTTTTATTTTGAGACAGGGTCTTGCTAAGTGCAGAGGCTGTCTTTGAACTTGCGATCCTCCTGCCTCAGCCTCCCAAGTGGCTATGTACCACCCCACCGAGCTGAAAGCCTTCGTCCTTGACAGACTGAGAAACAGAAGCATAAGAATTTAGCTACAGAAAGATTTATTCTTCTCAAGTTAGTAGCTTGATTAATTATCTGGATCTACCTGGAAAGAGTTCACCTTCTTACATACAGCAGGATATAGGTGCCACTGGTTTGTGTAACATTTTATAGATCGGGGGGAAGTAAGTATTTAAGGAAGAAGCATGAGTCGTTTCTTCAAATGCCAGACTGAAATCCTGCTCAAGTATTGCTGTCTAGTCATTAAAAGAGGGGACCAGGTTCAACCAGGGCCATGTCCTAAGTATTGTTCCCTTGGGACTTCTGGACTTGAGAAAGTTCTGGTGTTTTTGTGTTTTTTTTGTTTTGTTTTTTTGTACTGGGAATTGAACCCAGAGATACTTCATAGCTGAGCTACATGCCCAGCCCTATTTGTTTTTGATAGGATCTCATTAAGTTGCCTAGGTCCTCGCTGAGTTGCTGAGGCTGGCCTCCAACTTGCAATCCTCCTACCTCAGCCTCCTGAGCGACTGGGATGACGCATGCACGACTGAGGCCGGCGAGAAAGATTCCACTAGCAAATAGAAATGCAGAAGATGTAAGTTGCCCCCATGTTCCACTTTGGGCATTGCTGGTTCTAAATCTTAGAAAGGAAAGAATGCAGAAGTAACAGACACAGGCACACCCAATGGTGCCGAAGGAAGTCTCCTGTTCACTCACCGGGGACCACACACCTTATTTATCACCCCAATGCCATGACCCAGGTACCTTTTGTGCCTTCCTCCTATCCACTGAGAAAACCAAAACTTGTGAGCCTGAGAAGGAAGCCCAAGGGCACTCAGCCAGTGGCTGGCAGTGCAGCGCTGGAATGCAGGCGCACCTGATTCCAATCCAGGTGATAACCACTGAGCTACACTGCCTCTTTCCATCCTTTATCCTGGCAACAGAAAGGCGGCATTAAGCGGAGGATGCACCTTGGCAAATCCATTTCCTAAGTGCAGCTGAGCAACATAAATGCTTCCTGTTTTTGTTTTTTGTTTGTTTGTTTTTTTAATTTCCTCTCTGGGCTGTGCACTCTCCTGCACCAAAGCACTCCCGATGAGATGCCTTCTGGAACACACTGGGTCTGCCCAGGCCCTGGAGAACAAAGCAGGGACTGCTGAATACATCTTGGAGGCTCCAGAAGAACACTGCTCCTATAAAGGGCATTTCAGAACAGAGGGAAGAGTGGGTGGCCCAGGAGCAAGAAGTCAGAGCTGGGCGAGGGGGCTCTGAGAAGTGCATCCCCAGGTGGGGAAGTGCACTCCTATGACAAGCTCATGCCACCACCTCTCCTCAGGCCTCTGTGCAACCCCTCCCCAGGTACACACTGATGTTCAAAGTCAAGGGTTGCAGGGACCTGGCACTCCTGGCCAGAAGGCCTAGGTGGATGCTCTTCCACAGCAGCTGGGCAAGTTGGAACCAGAATGCCGTGGCTCGCTCCTGAGTCCCTGGGTCACACAGCACGTGGGAGTTCTGTGGGGTTCTAGGAAGCCACAAATCCTAAGCACAACCCTTGAAGCACACAGGTGACGCCAGGCTCAGGTGCCAAGTTTGGAAGATCATGGACGGAACAGCCCGCCTCTGTTTCCAGGTGGCTCATGGAGCAGTGTGACGGGCTTTGTCCCAGAACTTCTCTGCCACAGAACCCTGTCTCTCTTTTCAGCACAACACAGGACCGGGGCTCAAGAGACCCAAAGCATTGTTAGGTTGGGTTATTTCTGCTTCTTCTATTTTTATATTATGCTCTTATTCTTTTATTATTCTTAAATAACTTCTCTAATTACATGCTTAATGCATAAAACTTAAAAAAAAAAGGCACAGATTTATATAACACAAAAATCAGTCAGAATCCAAGTGCCAGGATCAGGACTGCCTCTCTTAAGATTTTAGTGTGTAGGGGCTGGAGCGGTGGCTCAGCGGTTACGGTGCTTACCTGGCATGTGCAAGGACGTGGGTTCGAACCCCAGCACCATGTAGGCAATGGAGCATTGGAGCAACTAAGGCCACATGAAAAACTAAATGAAATTTATTCTTTCTCTCTTTACTTTCCCTCTATCTTAAAAAAAAGATTTTAGTTTGTGTGTATACAAATGTGTATATATATGTACACACGTACACTCAAATATATGTCTATTTTCCAGCAACGTATTAAAACAAAAGATAGGTTCAAATGGCACCTTCTGTTAGAGCCTGGATTTTCCATCAGTGAGTAACATATAACAGACTTTTTTTTCTGTTCAATACACTCTCACGTGGATAGTTGCTTTAGGTCCCTAAAACTGCCCTGTAGCACATACAGATTAGGAACTAGAGACCGAAAGGTGAAATAACTTAACTAAGGAAACAGGCTACTTTTGTGGTGAAGCTAAGACCAGACTCACATTCCCGCATTAAATCATATCTTTCATCTTCCAAGACCCAGGGTCAGCAAACTTCTCCAGCCAAGGCCCAGGTGGAAAGTACTTTTGGCTGTGCGGGTCAGACCGTTTCCAACACTGCTGATCCAACTCTGCTGGGGCAGCAAAAGAGAAGCCACAGATGATACATAAACAGATAGATGTGGTTGTGTGTGCATAAAACTTTATTTATGGACGCTGTAGTTTGGATTTCATATAATTTTAACATGTTACAAAATACAGCGTGGTTTTTATTTTTTTTCTAGCCATTGACAGATGTCAAAACCACTCGTAGCTTGCAGATCTCACCAAGGCAGATAGCAGATGGGATCTGGCTTCAAGACCAGTGGGCACAACTGACCAAGAAGACTGTGTTCGATCTGTGTTTTGCTAAGTGTATATATATTTTTTTATCGTCTTTGGGCTATTTTATTCTCTTTAAAAAGAAAGAAAGAGGGACAGTGAGAGAAAAAGAGAAACAATTTTACTTAGTTTTTCATGTGGCTTTCGTTGCTTAGACACTTCTTTGTGTACGTGGTGCTGGGGTTGGAACCAGCGTCCTTGTGCATGCCAGGCAAGTGCTGTAACCGCCAAGCCACTGCTCCAGCCCCAGGGCTATTTTATTCTTGAACTACAGGAACAAACTGGGTAAAGCAAATGACTTTTCCATGTCCGAATGAAGCAATAGTCAAAGATTGGGAAAACTTAAAAAAACTTAGCTGACCACTTGGGCCAGCAATGAAAAAGGGGAAGACAAGGCGGATATTAGATAATGATGCAACTTGAACTTGCTTGAACTTTTGCTGGGTGCCAGGCACCAGCTAAGGGTCATCATGTAAGGAGTGAGTATCAGATCATCTCGCAAAAGGCTCATCGTCTCAATCTCAGAGGTCTTGCTCACCCTCATGCCACATCCACATGCCAGGGGCCCTTGATTTCCACCCCAGAATCTAGAGTGATGGGCCGTCTACCAAGCACACTGCCAGCCTCGTGGCAGAGAGAAAGGTAGACAGTCCACACACTGCACTCACGAATCCTCAGCTAAAGCACATTACATCATCAGGCCCGAGACCCCCAGGCCCGACACACATGCTTTTCTGGGGGGCCTCAGGAGGCAAACAACTTGTGAAAATAATAGAGACTACAATAAGAGCTTAGTTTACCCTCACAGCATCACCCTGAGACACAAGTCATTTCCCCCATTCACAAATGTAGAAACTGAGGGTTAGGGAGTTGGGAGATTTGCAGCACAGAGCTGAGATGGGACCCCGATGGCCTAATTGCAGAATTTACACCCATATCCCCACAACCCCGGCTTTCTGCAAATACTAGACAGACATGTTAACCTGAGAGTCACCTGCCAAGAGGTGTTTATACTACCTCCACGTTGCCCCAAATAATGGAACCATGATCCATCACAACAAAGGTATCAAAGCCAAGTCCCCAACACCAGGGAGTATGAGCAAAGCCACGCCCCCGACACCAGGGAGTATGATCAAAGCCATGCCCCTGACACCAGGGAGTATGATCAAGCCATGCCCAGGACACCAAGGAGTATGATCAAAGCCATGCCCCTGACACCAGGGAGTATGAGCAAGCCACACCCCTGACACCCGGGAGTATGATCAAAGCCATGCCCAGGACACCAGGGAGTATGAGCAAAGCCACGCCCCTGACACCAGGGGGGTATGATCAAAGCCACGCCCAGGACACCAAGGAGTATGATCAAAGCCACGCCCCCGACACCAGGGAGTATGATCAAGGACACGCCCCAGACACCAGGGAGTATGCTGGAGAGGCTCCCTCCTAGAAGTGAAAGTACCAAACCAACCCCAACAAACAAGACTCCCACAATCAACAGTTTATAAAACAAAATCAACAGGAAAAAACCTCAAATGCGTTTGGAGTTGTTTTGTATTCAACTAGGCTGTCCAAGAGTGGCACAGAAGAGTTCTGACATGACCGTGAGACTGTGTAAAGAATGAACGGTTCACTGTCCTGGCACCGGGGTGAGCATACGTTATACAAAAGGAGCAAGAGTGGAGGGAGCAGCCAGGCATGGTGGCGCGCACCTGAAATTCCAGACTTGGGAGGCTGAGGCAGGAGGATCACCGAGATCAAGGCCAGACTCAGCCACTTAGCAAGACACTGTTTCAAACTTAAAAAAAAAAATGTGAGGGGCTACGGATGTCACTCAATGGCAAAGCTCCCCGAGGGTCAATTTCTAGTACCAATTTTTATATATAAATCTATTGCTACTTGTGAAGTCCTAATAAGCTGTGCCTGAGTTGGTTGGTTCATGCCCTGTCACCACAATCAACAAAAAACCTGATTGCTCATTATTATGACCAATAACCAGAACCCTGTAGGCACCATTCATTTTGTGTGGTCCTGCAGAGACCACTCTGCACCCTTTGCAGGTGAGTCCCCATCCTAGGCACACTCCTGCCTATTTTAGCATTCATGGGCTAAGACCAGATAAGTGCTTTACAAAAAAAATGCTCACAGCAACTCTAGGAGGTGGACATGATCATCCCATTTTGTAGATGAGGAAACTGAAGCTTAGGCGAAGTTAATTTGCTCAAAGTCACACAGCTAAAAAGTTGCAGAGCCAAATCTCAAATTCAGATTTCTCTTACCTCCAAATTTTGTCTCTCACAGTATCTTAGGAATCAAACCACGCATGCCCCAGGGCTCTCAGGATACACTAACAATACCTTTTAGGTACAGAAGTCGTAGATCCACACTAAATCTTTAGTTAGCTGGCACTGCATGTGTGTGTGTGCGGGCATGCACGTGCGTGTGCACGTGCACATGGGTATGTGTGCATGTGAGAGAGAGATCTCCTAGACCACCAGAGTAACAGTGGCTTGCGGAAGAGACAGTTCTTTCCTGCACCTGCAGTTTGCGCATGTGCAGATCCATGGTCTGGGGCGAGCCTCCTCCTTCCCTGTCGTGTCCCAACCTGTACAGAACTCTCCTCACCCCCAGCTCAGGGGTGGCTCATTGCTGTCCTGGCCACATTCCACCTGAGGGGGAGGAAGAAGGGGCTGGCTGCTGCTCCCTTCTGGCACAGGACCCAGGAGCTCCGCTCAGCCACTGGCAGGAACTGAAGGGCCTGGCTCTACCCAGCTATGAGGGGCACGGGCAACGCACTCTATCCAGTGACAAGAAAAGGAATTCTGGGAGAAGATGGGCAGTGTCTGCAATAGGGCAGTGGGAAGCCCAGTCCACAAGTCCTGTCATGAGACAAGAGGAGCTTGTCAGCTCTGCCACCTTGTCCCCTGGGTGCCCTTTCCTTCCAAGTGACAGAGCCCTGTACCATGGGAGGCAGAGGACAAGAGCAACAGGGCTGCAAAGGGGAAGGCATGGAAGCGGAGGAGAGGGGACAGAAGGAGGTCCCATTGCTTATCCTCCCTCCTCCAGGTAACAACCTAGGCACCCATCCTACGGATGGATGTGGCACCTGGGCAGTGCATGGGTGCATGTGGAGGGAAGCGAGCCCATTTCAAAAGGGCTCTCCCTCTGAGCACCCAGGTTCTCAAAACTGAGCCAGACTGTGCACAGATTTCACCCTAAGCAACTCGAGCAGGACAGCATGATTTCCAAACACCAGAACTGGGCAGCTGCCCACAAGTGATTCCTTCCTTTTGAACGGAGGCATTTACTCCTGCTTTCATCAGAAGCAAAAGGTTACCCATCTTAGGGCACTGGCCTTTTGGAGGTTATGAAGTTTTTCAAGAAATATGAGAAAAACGGGCAGGTCAGGAATGAGAAGAGTTTGGAAAGGGGCTTCTTTGGGATGGCTAGGCAGAGAAAAACGAAGGCAGCTCTAAGAAGCTCTATAATTTCAATGTGCCAGGCACCATGTTGAAGTGATATGGATAAAATATAAACATAACAACGTGTATGTGTGTATATTTGTACGTACACGTACACATTCACCCTGAGACCACTCCTTTGTTCAGAAAAAGAAACTGAGGCTCTGCCAGCGATGCACGGATCCAATCACACACAGGGAGTACACGGAACAGCCAGGGCTGGAACCCGAGCTTCCCAAACTCCCACCCGCACAGGAAGATACAGGAAGAACTTCTAAGAACTTGTGCCCAATTCGAAGTCTGTACGAAAGAACCGTAGCTGGAATGAGCTCATCATTGGAGGGAATGTTCTGGTAAGGCCTTCTGTAAACAGGACAGCCTTTTGCACAGCGTGTACCTGACAGTGTTTTGCACATTTTGATTCAGCTGGTTTGAAAGGGGGAGAGGAGGAGGTGTTTACATCCGCAGTGCCTTCCATTGTGTTTCACCGTGGGTGCATCAGCAACCTGGGGGAACTGACTGTCTTCTTTTGGCATTATCCAAAAGATCAAATTTTCCTTTCCACCTGAGAACTGATGAAAGTACCAGAGGAAGGTCTGATGGGGGAGGCGGCAAGTCACACTGGCAAAAGCCACCCCCCGTGCCCCCGCAAAAGGGGCAGGCATGAGAGAGCTCCAGGCAGCCGGGGCCCCGTGCCGTGGCCGGGTGCAGTGGCCAAGTCTGAGGCTTCCGCAGCAGACTCCTCTCGTTAAGAAAACACGCATGATCCCAACACATCCGCTCCCGTGGCTGCTGCCTGTGACTGACATTTTGTTAGAACTGCTCAGAATTAACTGAGACTTGAGGGTTTTTTCTTTTTTTGGGGGGGGAGAATTTCCTTGATTCTTGCAGGAAAACAGAAAAGAGAGGACCTAGGTGGTGACACCAACCTGAGAACCTTCAGGACGCAGACCCGGCTCTTAGCTTGGACCCTTACTCCGCTCTCTGCAGCACCACTGGAGGGGCATCTTGGAGCACCCACAGGGCCCCGTGGGGACTCACAGTGGCAAGGCATGGCATTTATACGCAAAGGCGGAGTTTACAAATACACTTTTATTTTTTAAAGAGAGAGAGGGAAAGTGAGAGAGAGAGAGAAGAGAGAAGCAATTTTTCTTTAGCTTTTCATGGGACTTTGATTCCTCTGACACTTTGTTGTGTACGTGGTGCTGCAGTTTGAACTCAAGTGCTGTAACTGCTGAGCCACCGCTCCAGCCCTCACTTTGACCTCCAACTATTTATGGAGCCATCAAAACTTCCAACTATTTATGGAGCTATCCAAACCATTTCCTTCCTGTATCACAGGAAAAATGCTTGTGAGGGGACTCTTTCAGTCTACAGAAGCAGGTTAGCCAGGGGACGATAGCAAGATCAGAGGACCTCCAGATAGCTCCTATCGGACAGCAAACGATCATTGTAAGTTAAGGAAACTTGAGGATCGTTTTCCAAACTCCTAATATTTTGGATGAGGAACCTGAGGACCAGACAGTTGAGGGTCACCCAAAGCTACAGCAAGACCCACAGCCCACAGGGACACCTACAGAAACAAACTCTCTACACATGTCATAGTGCCTACCCTGTACCCCCAGATCCCACTGTAAGATGTATGTCTTTTCTGTCAAACTGGAAAGACTGTGATGTATAACCTACTACCTCCATTTGATCCCTCCCCCTCTGAAGACAGTAACTCCCTCACCTGTGTATGCCTACCTGTGTCCGCCCACCTCCTTCCAAGGACCCCTTCCGGTACCCAGCCATCTTCTTCCAGTGAACTGGGAATCACTATGACCCTCACCACAAGGGACCCCCATCCCCCATTCTCTCCCAGTCCCCATCTACTTCCTCTTGCACCCGCCTCCACCTAATCACAGCCAATCGCTCAGACTGTGCACCTCAGCTCCCCCAATGAGGGCGAAGAGGGTATTGCATCAGATTGGGGTTAAGAACCCCTCACTTCCTTGAGAGGTGCACATTTTTCTTTCTGCCCTTCAGCCAAAGTAAAATTTCTGCCTTGCTCACCCACACCCGACCACGTGTTTGATTTCATTTATAACACCACCCAGGTGACAATCATAATCCACAAAGAATGCTGAAACCATGGAATCACCTAGGCCTCGGTCCCAAAACTGCACTTGTCCAGGGATGTGGCACAAAGAAGTCACTGGGAAAGGACTGCATTGTTAAGACAAGCTTTACCAAGTTCTATTTTTTACTTTATTTTAGTGTGTGTGTGTGTGTGTGTGTGTGTGTGTGTGTTTGTATAGAACCAGGGATTGAACCCAGAAGGGTTTAACCACGAAACCACATCCCCAGACCTTTTATTTATTTATTTATTTACTTACTTACTTTCTTTCTTAAATTTTTTTTTTTATTTTTGAACAACCATACAAGTTTTTAAACAAAATAATATAAAATGTGTATAGATTCTGTATATTACAATTACCCCCAGGAGTGCCCCCCAATTACCCACCCTTATCCCTCCCTTCCCCTTCCCCCCATATCTCTAAAAAAGGATTATGTTGTATGGCATTATATCTTATCTGAATTTAACACATGATAATAGACCAACTTTCTCACTGGCCAGGGTCTAGTCCCCACCTCCACAGATGAGTAGAGACAATCGACCATTAGTTCTCTGGGTTTTTAAAGAGAGAGGGAGAGGTAAGAGAGAGACAGTAAGAGAGAATGAAATCTATTTATTTTTTTCATCTGGCCTTTGTTTCTCTGACACTTAGTTGTGTCAGAGTCCTCGCACATGCCAGGCAAGTGCTCCAACGGCTGAGCCCCTGATCCAGCCCCTGTTTGATTTTATTTTGAGACAGGGCCATGCTAAGTGGCTTAGGGCCTCACCATGGTGCTGAACTTGAGATCCTCCTGCCTCAGCCTCCCCAGGCACTGGATTATAGGCTTGTGCCACTGCACCTGGCTTGCAAGTTTTATTCAAGAAAAGTTTCGTGAGCCTTGCTTTTCACCCGTCATTTGGACACAGTCGCTTGATCAACCGCAGCAAAGGTGCACTCTCTGCAGTATTTTCCCGATTCTGTGCCCAATTCAATACCACCACTGTTGTGCTGTTTGGCCAAAGTACTCTGATTCAGATTTTCTCAGAGCTGGGTGGTTGCTGGCAAGGATGACCCATTTCTCTTTCTGATCATCTTCAGAGCCTGCTTATACCCCAGCAAGGCTTTTCCACTTTTTACAGCTAGGCTTTGCAGACAGCTGATCAACCCCAGCAACACTGTCACCATCTTTGTAGCCACCAACTTCCCAGCTCAAGTGCAGGATGACCTGAACCAAGAACGGCTGCCAGGGCAGCCCGGGAGTGAGTCTGGACCCGTTCCCAGTATGGAAAGTTCTGCGATGACAAAGCACTTTTCTGTCTTTGTTTATCTCCATCCCTCCTCCTCTGTGCTTCTCCTACCTGGTGGTCTCCTGTCCTCTCTCCTTCCCTTCCTTCCATCCTTTTACAAACAACGTAAAGGTCACATGAACAGTCAAACTTAGCAAACGTGGTGTGTGTGAGAAAGACAGAGGGAGAGAGAGGGGAGGAGAGTGTGGTTGTGTGGTCTTCTTTCTCTTTTACCATGTTGGCAACTATGCCTTCCTGGAAATAGAAGGGCTAACTGAACCACTCCCCCCAGATCCCACGAGCCTTGGGTTTAGACATCCACATGCTGGCAGCTTCCTCTCTACATTCCAGATGCCCTGGAGTCAAGCTCTCTCCCAACCGATGTCCTCCCACACCCACCACCCACTTCCCTACACAATTCCTGGCACATCCTTCCAGCTGCCGCGATGAGGACAGTGCCCCCTAATGTCAAAGAACTGTCAGCACATCCTCATTCCCAGTCAGTTTTGAGGTCATTCCCTTCTCCCCTTCCTTAAGGGCAGTGTGCTCTATATTTTGCATACTTAACATCTATCATCAGCACTTCCGTGGTCCCTGCAACACTTTCTTTTTTTTTTAAGAATCAATTTTTATTTAGTTTTTCATGCAGCTTCTGTTGCTCCAGCATTTAGTTGTGTACGTGGTGCTGGGATTTGAACCCACATCCTCACGCATGCCAGGCAAGCGCTGTAACCACCAAGCCACTGCTCCAGCCTCTTTCAGCACTGTTTCTTAAGGCCCCATTGAAGGTATGGCAGGACCATTCATGAATCCATGAAACAACGGCAGGAGAGCAATAATGGAGAAATCAAAGACAGTGATCGCGCATCCACGGTGGGGAAGGCACAGGAGGGACGGAGGTTCCCCCAGCTGGAACACACTCTGCTGAGCTGTTACAAGAAAAAAACTTCCCCGTGTTTCCATCCACTTAGAATGCACAAAAACAAAAATACTTCTGGGACGAGCCAGGATGATAAATCAGGACTGATATGTAATTGCCACTTAATCAATGGTAACTGATTGGAAAATGCTGAACAGAGCAGAATTAAATAATCCAAGCATGCACAGTGGGGAAAAAAGGCCGGGTGTGGTGGTGCACACCTGAATTCCAGCAGCTCAGGAGGCTGAGGCAGGAAGTTCACATGCTCAAAGCCAGCCTCAGCAGCTCAGCAAAACCCTGTCTCAAAATAAAAAGTAAAAAGGGGGCTGGAGCGGTGGCTGAGCAGCTTCGGTGCTTGCCTGGCAAGCACGAGGACCCGGGTTCAAACCCCAGCACCACGTACACAACTGAGTGTTGGAGCAATTAAGGCCATGTGAAAAACTAAATAAAGTTGTTTCTCTCTCTCTCTGTCTCTCTCACTGTCCCTCTCTCTTTATAAAAAAATAAAAAAATAAAATAAAAAGGGTTGGAGATGTGGCTTAGTGGTAGAGCACCCCTAAGTTCAATCCCCAGTACTGGAGCAGGGGAGGGAGAAAATTCTACAACCCAGATATGCAGCCACCATTAACATTTTGGCATATTTCCTTCCTGTTTCTTTCCACATTTTCAAGAAATAGTGGGGAACAAACTAAATATACAGCGTTCATTTTCAATATAGTATGAGATTTCTTCAAGTCATAAAAAGCTTTGAAAGCATCACTTGTAATGGCTACATCATTTCAACATATTAATATTCCAGATGCCATTGTTAGAATGTTTCATAGCGTTATTGCTAGAGAGTTATATTGTTTCCAATTTGCAATGATAAAAAAGTTAACACTTTTATAGAAACCTGAATGAGATCATTGCTTCTTTTTTTTTAAAGATTATTTCCTTAGCAAGGATTCCTGATAGTGACATTATTGAATCAAAAGAAATGATCATTTTTAGTCCTTAGAGAACATCTTGCCATTAGCTTTGTTCCTACAATGTTCCTACAGTGTATTTTCCTAACGACACTGTATAAAAATGCCTAAATCCCAGCACCTCGGCAGCATCAAGCATTATCACAAAAGAATCCCTTCCTCCCTCCAAAAATCTTTGCTGACTTAATAGGCAAAATGGCACCGGGTTTCTGCTTGAATCTGCAGCGCACACGTTGCTGATGGGCTGAACTTTCCAGCTCCCTGCTTGCCATGGGGATCTGGCTTCTCCAGACTCTCTGTTCAAGTCCTTTGCCCATCTGGAAGGCATTTGGAAAGCCAACAGTTACCACTTACGAAAAAGAGCTCAGGGCCTGCCCCTGCTCTTTAATTTTTTTTAATTTTAGATTCGTCTTCTGACTGCTGACCTAGCACTGAGAAGAGACGGTGAACTTCAGCTAATCCATTCCCACCCACAAGGAGAGACTGGCCTCTCCCTCTCCACATCACAGTCCACGATGTGCCAGACTGCAAATCCTGCATGTCACCCTTCTCTTGTCCCTTTGACGCCAGAGTCTGCGGAGGACAGTGGGAGAGGAAGGATGTCCCAGCTCAGCGGGGCTTGGACACTGGATTCCCGGTGAGCACCACCTCCAAAAAACAGCTTTCAATTAGAGAGAAAATCAGAGGTCTGTCAACATCATCTCCGCACCCATCATTTCCCCGAATCTGCTTCCCGAGGTGCCTGCTGATGCGGCCACACCATGCTGAGAGGCCTGCTGAGCAGGATGGAGATGCAGCCGCAGGGAGTGTGGAGTCTGGGGGCCTGAGGAGGTGGGCTGAGCAAAGGCCCACCTGAGATTAATACAGATTGCGTATCCGTTCTCCAAGAAATCTTGGAAAGATTTCTTTGCTGGGGAAATTAGGGTGGTAGAAAATGGGGACCTGGGTGTTCCAGCAGAGAATGAATAAAGAGCCCATCATCAACCAGATCAGATCCAATCAGACAGCTGGAAGAGCATCCAGACAACCCAGCTAGCAGCGCCCCAGGAAGGAGTGGCTTCAGCACAAATGACAAAGAAGGAGGCACTGGGTTGAATGACTGCATGGCCAGGTTGAACTGCAGACGCCCTGAGACGACAGATTGGACGCTCATGAATGGGCTGGAATAGAGTCAACAGGGATCTGCCTTCACTTTGGTGCATGCTAGTAACAAAAGACTGTTCTTTTGCTCTTTATCCTCATGAACCTAACTTCACAAAGCACTGAGCTTCCCCTACCTTGCAGGCACAGTGCGGTGAAGAGCCCGGCATGCGGGCACCAGCAGCTCCGGTAGCCCCTGTGCACTAGGTGCCCACGCTCAGCCGCATGGTGAGCTAGCTGCTTTGTTAACTAAGCCTGAGGCAGAATCTCCAGCTGCCTCTGCATCCGAATTCCTAGGGAGCTTTTCAGCAAAGCAATCAGATGCAATGATGGGAGCAAACTGACCTGGGCAGGAGACTGCCTCGGATTTAATTCCCAACTCTGCATTCACAGGTTGCACAACAATGGGCAAGATATCGATCCTCTCGAGAAGCAAGTGAGTTAAAACCAAATGAGCCCAAATAAGGTTGTTCAAACAGCGCCTGGAACATGCTAAAAACTGAATAAATTGCTATTATTACATTTCCTCATTTATAGGATGAGTACTTAGTTCAAACTACCTTTAGAGGATTATATTGTGAGGATAAACCAAATACAATGCTCAACATAGATACCTGGTGAATGGTAAATGCTCAATAACGGCAGCTGTTATTTGGAATTAATGAAGAGCTTTGGAATTTCAACAGAGCTGTATCGGGGCTGGAGCGGTGGCTCGGCGGTTATGGCGCTTGCCCAGCATGCACAAGTACATGGGTTCAAATCCCAGCACCCCTGTGCACAACTAAGTGTCAGAGCAACGAAAGCCACATGAAAAGCTCAATAAAAAAGTTGATTCTCTCTGTCTCTCTCTCACTGTCCTTCTCTCTTTAATTAAAATAAATAAATAAATTAATAAAATAAAATAAAATAAAAAGAGCTGTATCCAGCATACTATGGGGACACAGCCACATCAATATTCAGAGTAGCACAATTCACAATAGCCAAGCTATGGAACCAACCTAGGTGCCCGTAAAAAAAATGAGCAGATAAA
>PVKS010041893.1:0-15745 GCA_004027875.1 Aplodontia rufa
GGAAGACCTAGGCTCACCAGGACTACAGAGCATCTCCTCCACTCCCACGGGAAGGCCGAGGCTCACCAGGACTACAGAGCATCTCCTCCACTCCCACATCTTACTGTGTACATCTGCAGGTCTCCTGATAGCTCTAGAGAATTATAACTAAAAGAACTGGGCCTCTGAGGCTTTGCTTCAGATGAGTCTGGGCAAACTGATCCACATACAGAGGCAAACTCCAGAGAGGGCAAAAGCTGCCTGGGGGCAAGAGAGAAAGAAGATGAGTTCAGGGTGAGACCAGCAGTAACATTCTGAGGTCTGGATTGAGCGAAAGCTAACAGTGTCTGCCATCACGCAGATACCCCCAATAATCAGACACATCCTTCTAATATTGTGACCAGGATCAAGGGAGAATTGTGTTGTGCTGAGAATCTATCATTAGGCATGATCATGCAGTCACAGAAGGCTTCCTGGAGGAGGAGAAGCTTCAGAGAAAACTTAGTGAATCTTAACTAAGTGAGGATATTTTCCAGACAGGGGGAACAGATATGCAATGACTCTCTGGTACTAGCAACATAGTAAGTATTAAGAACTGCAAAAGCCAGCTGCCCAGCCATCTCAGGTCTGTGAGAGCAATGGTCAGAGTCCGTGTGGACTTCCCTGTATTGAATTCGCTAACCATTTGGAGTCTCTTCCTCTGAAATGCTTTCCAAACCTGTTGTGAACTTAAATCACACCCCCTGACTTTCCTGTGTTGAGGTATACCAGTAACCCCTGGTGTGACTGTATGTCAGCATAGAGCTTTTAAGTAAGTATGAGATGAGAAGAGCTGGTCCCTGAACCCATAGGACCGATGTCCTAACATAATGTGACACCAGAGAGCTCTGTCCATCGCTTCCCCAGGAGGTCAAGGTGAGAAAGAGGCCATCTGCAAACCAGGAAGAGAGGTCCCTTCAGACCCAGCGAGCTGGCTCCTATCTCACTTTCTGCAGAACTTCACTTTCTGTTGTTTAAATCACCCACTCTGTAGAATTTTGTTATGGCAGCTCATCTTTTAAATATCTGCAGAATAACAAATCTTTGTCCTTAAGAAGGCACATTTTACATTTGGAATCAACTGAATGTTGTTTGAAGCCAAGGCTACTGAATAAAGTGGATGACTGAACAGAATAAGGACATTTTCCAAAATAAGGAAAAAAAAAAAACAAAGAAAAAGAAATGCAGTTCACAAATAAAAGCATTGCTTTGGGCTGGAATTGGGGTTAATTACAAAAGTGAAAAAAGGTGTGTCATTGTGATCAATGTGCGGTCTGCCATGGAAGCACGTGGAAGGACAACAGTCATTTACAAACTTAATTTTTCCCCTGATTATAGAAGAACAAAGAGTGACTGAAGCAGGGGCATGTGCAAGGGCCTGGATTTGAACCCCAACCCCACATACCCAAATAAGTGTCTGAGAAACAAAGGCCAGATGAAAAAATAAATAATAATTTTGATTCTCTCTTTCTCTCTCCTTCTTTCTCTCTCTTTAAAAAAATACATAAAAGAATAAATACATATTAATATTCATTGTTGGAAGTCCAAAAGTTTTAGAAAATCATGAATAAATTTAAAAAAATAGAAATTTACTATCATATCAACTCCAGACATAACCATGTTGTAGATTTTGTTCTAGAACCCTGACTCCCAATTATCTACATGTGCACATATACAAGCTCATATAATGGGATCACAGTGAATATGGTGACAGGTACCATCTTGCTTCCAGTTAGCATTATGATGTGAATTTTTCACAGGTAGTTGAATAGACTTGACAAAAAAATTATATATATCATTCTAATATACCACTCTTTAAAAAGTCATGTGGTATGTGACATTAAAAACTTTCATACGGCTAACTCTTACACTTGACAAATATAAAATGACATGGTGTTCCTTGGACTTGCCCAGTGGGAGTTGATAATTGAGCTCTAGAGTTCCTAAAAGCTAAATGTGCCAGTTCCTCCCAGTGGGCAGATAGACTGTATTTTAGGTAAATAACATCATCACAGTGGACCTTTAGTCTTATAATAGGCCCAAATTTTCCCCATGTGCCATAAATTTAATCAGAATGGTCTAATGTCTTGAATCAATGTTTCTAACAATTTGTAGAAAACCACTTAATGCAAAATCCATAGCTCTGTAAAACCCAATTATGAGACTTTATCCTCTTTTTAATCAGTTAATCATAAAGCTTTCTTATACCTACAGTCAGCAAAAGAAGACAAATGATACAGTTGAGTCATAGTTATTTTTGAAGGACAAACACGGACTGTAGGTCATAGTTCACATGCAGTGGTGGTAAGAAGCTGAAGGAAAACAAGCCAACAAAATGCTGCTTTTATTGTATGTGTCCTTATTCTTTATTGATTGAAAAACTCCTTACAAAAGTTTTATTTGTGCGGTTTTCTTCTATGCACTCTTCTGCATCTCCTCTTTGGCAGACCTAGGAGAGTAGAATAGAAGAAAGCAGGGAGGGTGGTCCCAGACCCCCCCTCCTATCCTTGGGGCACTTTCTGAGTGTCAGAGTGGGCATGGGGACCCCAGGTGTAAGAGCACATCTAATGCCCCCTTGTCCACCGAGCTCTTAGAGAACAGGACCTCTATCTTCAGCAAAGGAAGGATATGATCACTCAGCAGGTGCTGGAGTGGGTGGTGTCACTGCGGGCCCCACACTTCCTTCTTCTCCATTTCCTGTACCAGTATCTTGGGAAGAAGGTCAGGTGTGCTCTGAAGGACAGGAACCAGGGACTTTTTCCTGACTACTCTCAATTCTGCCCTGTCTTTCTCACCCTTAGATCAAGAATTCGTTCCTTCTCCCGAAGACTATTTCAATGGACTCTTAATTGACTTCCCAGCTCTAGTTTTGACCATAGCTATCTGATCTGTCTTTAGAAAGCTTTAAATGCTTCCTGTCTACAGGATTAAAACCCCATCTTTTAGCATAATATCCGTGCTGTCTGGCTCCATGCCCACTAGACTCCTTGCTCTAGCAGTAATGAAGTAAAGAAAGGTAAGGTGCCACATGCACGATTTGGGGCAAGTTCTCAACTCCTCTGTGAGGTGGCTCATTTTAGACATGGGGGCTGGGTTAGAAACTGCCTCATAGGATTGTTGTGAGGATTAAATGAGATAATATCATAAAAAGGCTTGAGTCGAGACTGCCACATGGTGAAATGTTCAACAACTTCTGTTATTGTACTTTCCCCTTCCAGGACTTCTTGACTTCAGCTTCCGCCTTGACCTGAGATTCCTGTTTACCCTTTGATCTGCAGGTCAAACATCCCCTCCCCTGCCCAGGGTTTCTCTGCCCCCTCTGAGGGGAGATCGCTTCTTCTGCTGTTGCCTGCGGAGCTCTGACTGTCCCATTCGCGTCATCGGTTACTTGCTTTCATTCTTCAGCTTGTTGAGACAGTCATCTCTCCAGCCCCCATGTAACATCGAGCTCTCACTTGACTCCTGTGAAATGGGTAAGGAGTAGGATTCAACAGCTGCATGCCACCCTCCAAGCCTGGCCATGTAGGCGGGTGGGTATTGGGGCCCCATAAGTCCACCTTGTAGGTCAGCTGAATTTCAAGCTCACAGGCACGTGAGGTGACCTCTGAGAGTCTGGTCACTGAAAGACACTGCAAATGCCCGCAGCTGACATCTCCACCCCAGAAAGCACCTCTCAGCACATTTCCTATGTGCCGGCTTCAGCATAAGAGCCGTGCGACCGAGAGCAAGGAAGGCAGATTCCAAGTTTCCCCTTCCCCTCCAGCTTGCCCACGCCCAGCACCAGCAGGAGCATTTCTCTGGGCTCTGAAGTGAAGCTCTAAGACGAATCCGGCTGTTGGGGTGGGAGGGAACATTTACTTCCTTATCAAATATTGCAGTTTCTTCTTATTATTACCAAACAAAGTTGTCCATGCAGCAGTACTGGCCCTTCATAAATCTCCTAAATAGCTCTTGTTTAAAATCTGATATAATTCCAGAATGTCCATAAAGAAGATTAGAATATAGCACAAGAATACCTTGCCACAGGGAACCTTATTTAAAATCGGTTCAAAGCTGATTTTGAAAAATTGCAAGAAGGGAAAAATATGTAAAGTAGAAAAAAATGTGCTACGAAGAAAAAAAATGTGTGAGAGACTATCACTCTGTGAGAGAGCTGCAATCAGATGCCACAGCTCTGTCGAAAGGATGATACTGGCACTTCAAAGTCCTTAAAAATGTGATTGAGCTATGAGACTGAAGGACAGGGTGCCAACTGGATGATAAAGATTATTGTGGGGTCAAAAATTCAGAACTATTCAAAGTAGGAACCACTAAGGAAACAGGATACCTCCACAGAATACCGAAGTCATTAAAATAGTATTAAACATTTTTAATGATGTGAGAAATACTAATGAAACAATATTAAGACAAATAAAATAATGATAATTAGAAAACTGTATCCAGGATGATCTCAAATAAGAAAATGCATAGTAAGAAACAGAATCGGTCAGATCTATCATGGGGGCTGTCTTTTGGTAGACAGGGGGATTGCAATGTCCTCTTCTTGCTTCTGTCTCCTATTAATTTATCAAATTTAATTAAATTTAAACATTTCCTTATTACATATTTTGATGAATAATCTTTGATTCATGTTTAGAACTGAGAATTTGCCAGGGAAGTATTTGTTCTTCTGGAATAGTCCTCCTTGGTAGGGGTGGGGGTGGAGTGGGGGTGTATGTAGTAGAGTCATGGGGAAAACAAACTGTAAGAAATAAAGAATCAGGTAGTCTTGCCTGACTGGAGGAATGCATTTGTAGCATCTCAGGTAACTGATTGTTGAGGCATGAGAAAATTTCAGTTTCCTGTTTCTCATATAGGCACCTAGTCTAGATCCCTCCCAATTTCCCACACTTCCTGTGAGAGTCCTAAGGTTTGGGCCAGCTGTTCACAACATAGAGGAGAATGTGGGAGTGCTTCTGCTGGACAGGAGAGCATCAAGGTCATGGTTATCAGGCAAGAAAGGAGCCAAGAAGACAGCAGAGAACCATCTGAGTAAGGACTTAGGAGCTGTTTAAAAGAGCAAGGTGGCTCCATTTGGCCTGAACTGGAACTAGTGAAAGATAGTGTTCTTTGAAAATTACTCCAAAATTTCTTGCTTGGAAGTAGTTTTTATTTTTAATTTAAAGAAAATGAAATGAACTTTCTTGCTACATGAATTGGAAGGTGATAAGTACATTTGAGAACATCAATGATGACATTGATCTGGGAGACTCTATCAAAAAGGAATATTGAGATAGACATGTGAGCTATCTATGTCCATCTCTCTTGGCTGCCATAGCCCAGGTCAGGACCTTCCTGTTGCTAGAGATGTTACCAGAGAGAAAAATAACTTCACCCCACTGGATAGGAACCTTGCTATGTATGTCTCAGCTAGACCCTTGTCTTTGACTCAGGAGTATAATAAGACAAGAAAAAAAAAAGACTTCTCAAAATAGCTGAGTGCAAAGTAGTCGGCAGTGAGCATGGGGTTGGGGAGTACGAGCTGATCGGATAGTTCAGAGAGATGGTTGCGGATGCCTCCAGGTCATGAGACTTGTAGGGAGTTATGCGAAAGTGACTTAGCAAAGAATTTTTGAGTTCCTGTTATGTTTCACATCCTGTTCTAGACAATGAATAGAGTCATGAATAGTGGTTAGCTATATAGTGGTATGTTACCGTAACTAGTGATCCCAAGGAATTGGTTGTGATTTACTTTAAGCTGGATTGTTTATACAGTTGAAACTTGAAGTCAGAGTGTGTAAGAAAAATGGTGTGGTCCCTGGTATCCAAGAGCTCAATATCTGCCTCTGAGTACTGATCTCTAAAGCAGTGTTATTTGGGGCAAGGTATTTAACTTTTGTGGTCTTGGTTTCTTCTTTATGACATGGGTTACTACTATGAGTAAAAAAATCAATTTGTGCAGTGCCAAACTGTTTTTGCAAATTTGTACATTCCTATTGCTTCATATCTTCTTCACTTACACTTGGTGTTTTTGGACTTCTTGGTTGCCTGCCAGAAGCAAAAGAGGAACAAAATATCAACTGGAGCCTCAAGTTCCTAATATACATTTCTTAGCATGAAACAATTAAATCTGGCATTCAAAGAGAATGGGATAGACCCCCAAAACTCAGAAAAAAAGATAAAAATTGAATAAACCTATGGAAACCCAGTTAGTGAACATACTATATGTGGACTCTAGAGTAATGATGCTTAATGTACTCAAGGATTTAAAGATAAGATTGAGCAAGAGAACTGGAGATTAGTTAAAATGGAAATTTTAGAATTAAAATATTCAAAAAACTAAGAAACTAAGAAAGCAATGGATTTTTACACTTTAAATAGTTACAATGATAAATTTTGTTATGTATATTTTATCACAAAATGAGAAAGTAATGGGTATAACAGAAAATTAGTCATTGCTTAAGAGGTTATTGGTACATTGGAAGAAAGATTGGAAAAAAATACTCATACTGAAATAGTGGAAGGAACAAAAGACAGTTTAAGAAATATGTGGGATGTGGTGATAAGTCTAATATAAGTACAACTGGAGTCCCAGAAAGGGAAGAGAGAGCAGATGGTAGAAGAAAACAGGAAGAGATCATGAACAAGGGTACGCGTAGGTAAGGAGATGGTGAAATATTTAATACTATTGGGACAGGGACTGACCAATCTGAATGGACTGGAGGCAGTGGTTGGGCTATGGAATCACATGCCAGTTGAACATCAGCTTCCCTACCACTGATGGGCACAGTACACTCACCCGAGCATCTCTACCGGGCAACTCAGGCCAGCAAGAGGCCAGGTCGTGCTCTCTGCAGGGACAGCCAAGTTGACAAGGACAAGAACATCTGCCTGTCCTCTTCTTCTGTGCCTGTGGCAGCTGGGACACAAATCCCTCCACAGGCAACAGTTCCTCTAGCTGGAGTCTTCTCCTGTACACTGGGGATGTTCGAGTTCTTCTAGAGAGAGTGGCTGGAGGTAGCAGACAGCGTCTGTCTTAGCCAGGCTGCCCTGCCTAGAGGCTGTTGTTACTACCCTGCCTCTAGGGCTGCATAGTCCTTGAGGAGCTTCCATCTCCCGGACCTTTGTTTTCTTTCCTATCTTTCATTCTTCTGATATACTCATTTTTAGTTATCAGATTTCATCATGGACGTTCACCGCTTCTCTTCTCCCCACATTAGGAAGAACAAGAGTCCACAGGTTACACAACTCCAGGAGTAAATTCCCCCAGTATCTACGTAGAAGGCAGCCCTAGAAGGACATTACATGGAATACCATGTAAATGATGCACCCTGGCTGTGGGCAACCCTGCAGTATTATAGCCAGTGCTCTTGTAAGTGGGAAATTCCATGAAGCCTGAAGTGCTAGCTGATGGAGAAATCTTTTTGCACATTTTCAGTTTGATCTACTGTTTGATCTTTTCTTCCCTTCTTCTTGTAACAGCCCCTCCTTCTTCTTGGCTTTCTGGGGCTGCTAATCACAGTGGTCCTCCTCTGACCAGAGTGGTAGGTACCTTACCTACTTTATTCCTCATAGTTCCCACTGACAATAGATATGTGACCCAGAATTGGCCAATCTGAGCCCTTCCTTGGGATTTTTCTATCCATACATGGATAGAAAGATGGTCTCCTTTGCTATGGTATTGCAAATCTGGGGCTCAAAACATAGAAAATACCTATGGCCTTGCCTTTGTACAGATCATAAGGAATAGGAAGGAATTAAACTAAGTGTTGAGGATAGGGAGAGGAGAGGGAGAGTTGTGAGAAGGAGAAACAGAGGGAGAGGGAGAGGGAGAAGAAAGAAATAATGTTTGAATCCCCGAGGTCAACTCTACCCTCAGACTGTCCAGTTGTGTAAGACTTTACCCACTCAGTTTCGGTCAAGTTGTTTTAGTGGAGTTTCTATCTCTACAGAACACTCCTGAAAGCAATAACATCCTGGCACCTTAGGCATTTTTTATACAAGGGCTATAATAGTAAACAGCAAATGCACATTATTCTGTAAACCCATAAAATGTGGGGCTGCAGAGCTAAAGAAAGGTATCTGGCAAATGATTTTAAATCAAGTTAAAGCAACCCATATGAAACAGCAGTGGCCAGACCTTGCCTCGAACTCCAATAGACGGCAGCCTCTGCAGATGGACTAAAAGCATTTGAGTCAAAATGGGCTTCAGCCTCCACCCTATCTTTTCCTGGGCGGAAAGACCAGCATCCTTGCTGCCCTGGAACCTGCCAAGCATTTTACTCCTCACTAGACAGCCGTATTCGAGAGGAAAAGGCAGGACAAAGCATCTCAGGGTTTTGTTGTCAGCTAAAATGAATGGAGAGCTGTCTATTTCAGTGCTGCTGAGTGCACCCGGCTGATGCACTGGTTGCCATGGTGCCTGAGTGCGCTCTGCCATTGCTGAAATCTCTGCACCTGTACCTGCAAAATGCTACTGATGGGGAGCTTGTTGTCACGATTAAAGTAGTTAGTCATGCATTAACAGCACGCAGGAACATTTTGCTGGCCTGGAACATGGTGTCCCCATAGGTCAAATAGGAACATTTAAAGGATGCACTTTAGCAGGTAGTTCAATGTCATTTAAAAGCATTTACTGAGAAGCAATGGTGTGTCAGATCTCTGAGGGAGCGCAAGGGGTGTGGAAATCTTGCTCTGCAGGCAGGGAGGTCAGACAGCAGTAGCTGAAGGATTGGTGTGGAATAGAGGGCATTATGAAGAACACAGCTGGTGTTTCTGGTGTTTGAAAGCCTCTAGTGGAGGGAGAAAATTCACAAAAAATTCAGCATTTTTATTGATGTGGTATGGAGGGCCATGATGGTGAAGATGGCGATTGGACAGCACCCATCTGGGTCCCTTCCTTCTCATGCTCTGTATGGTTGCCCTGGGGTATGGGTCTTTTTACTGCTTTCACTTGCACTCTTTCAACGGCTTCCTAATCTTCTCCCTGCAGTCAAATGTACTCTTTTCCAAACTATTCTCCATCTAGAGAGGAGATAATCATTCCATGGCTTGACCATGATACTCCCCTGCCCAGGAGTCCTCTGTGACTCCCTTCTGCCTTCGCCATATCGTACCTGACTTTCCTTTCTAGGTTTGTTTCCTACCGCTCAACTTCATACACTTAAGTTCTGCCAAATCGACCCAGCCATTCCCACAGTATTCTCCCCACATCTTTGAAAGTTGGAATCTTCCAGCGCACAAGTCACTGCAAAATTCCTTCCTGGATTCTTCCAACTTCTAAGAAAACATAATACACCCCTTTCATTATACTCGTTTTTCAGTGATCTAGAATTATAACTCATAATTCTGTATGAGCAACTTGAGGGCAATATTATGCTTATTCATCTTTGTATTATGGACACATTTTAATATAGTTCCTTTTTGGGGTACTCAATTAGTGCTTGTGATGAATGAATGAGTGAATTGAGTGTGTGAATGGGCGAATGCACATTCATGAATGCATTATTAAATGGTTACATTTAACGTAGGATCTAATCATGACTCTCATACAAACATAAAATGAATGTTAAAGATTTTATGTAGTTAGTTCATTAATTAATGAGGAAACCAGTAAGATGTTACAACTGTTTCAAAGGACAATTCTAAGAATCACGTAATCTATAGACAGAAAATAATATGGAATGAATTTGTGGGTAAGATGGAAAACCAGCTTGTGGAGGAAGTGAGAGGAGAGGAAATCAATTGCACTTCCATGGGAAACAAAATTCATATGCTTGTGTGTATGGACAAGAAGTACTTGTGCAATATCTTACAATTTATAGAGTTGTCAGGTAACTCAAAGACATTGAAGGTACAGAGATACCACAGGATCAGATAACCCAGAAACTGTACTTAGATAATTCTTGGCTTTCCATTGAAGACCCCCAGCTGTCTTCCTGGTCCATTTCAAAGTTTTGACACTTTTAATTCTTACAGTGCTTTGCCAGAGGAGGAAGACCTCCAAATACATCTTGCACCCTGAAGGTAATGACGGTGTCCTGGTAGCCAACAAAGTACCTTATCCCTTTCTTATTAATGAATACTTTTTTTTTAACTTAGATTATCATTTATTAAGATGTAATATAATAAAAATAATAATGATACGATGATGACAATAGCAGCTAACACTATGTGATAAGCACTATTCCCAAAGTTTTACGAATCTTAACAACCCTATGAAGCAGGTACTAATATTCTCTCCATTTTAAGATGAAGATACTGAGGCCCAGAGTGGTGTAACAACCTCCCCCAAGTCACCCAGTCAGTAATGGAGGAAGCTGGAATGTTAAACCCAAAGACTTGTCTTTGAATCCATATTTTTTTTTATTAGATGAATATGGAGTTACAATTGAGGGAGAATCATTATCAAACAATGAAGAATAAATATATATTTGCAAAGTTAGCCAAGGCTGATGCCATGTTATGGGTGCCCCTCTTGGATTCCCCGTGATTCTATGATTGCCCCAGAAGAACCCCTCTGTTAAATGGACATCTCGTGGAGGTCAGAGATCTCCTTCTGAGATGATTGAATCCACATTTTTAAACACTTTGCTGGCGTGACCATTCATAGACCCAAAGAAGAGAATTTCACCAAAATTAGGGGAAAAGTTTTATTTCTTAAGTAAATCTTGCATATTATCTAATCTTTAATTATCTTGTGAGTACAAGATGAGTGGTTTTGCTTTAAGCCTCCTTCCAAGGAAGCCTTTCCTTAAGCAAACTTGGTTTAATATAAAAACCTCAAATTGCAGAATCTCCACATACAACTGCTCAGTTCCTCTGGGATGCTTCCAGGTTCCTCTCCATCCCTGCAATATAGGATTCCACGGTGGAGTTAGCACCAAAAGAGTGTGTGAGTTATTCTCATAAAGCCAAATGAGTTTTTAAAAATCTATTCTTCCATTTGTTTTTCAAACATATTTTGAACATTTTCAATGTGAGCAGTCTAATCAGAGTTACAAATGCTGAACTGATTTGTGCTAAAGCCATAGGACTTTAGAAATAGTCTTCACCATCAATATTCTTTCCAGCTGATGACAGCAGACACTTTGAGACTGTAATTTGATGAGGGTGCTGGGAGGAAAGGACCTTCACATGGCTCTAGGTGACATTTGGAGACCATCTGAGAGCATCATGACTCAGCAATGTCAGGCTCTAGGTAAAAGAGAAACCTGAGAGGATCTCAGATAGGATGGAGCAGCAAGCTCCATCCCCACTGGCACATGGGGAGCCTGGAGTTTTTTCTCCTGCTCTTTCACGGCTTTCACAGAGATCTGAAAAGCTTGGAGCAGACTCAGGGAACAGAGCCACAAAAGTTAATCAAAGCTTGGAAATGGGAAGGCATAAAAGCAAGACTAAAAGAACTGAGATGATTCATGAACGAAGAGAACATTTGTGGCTGCCTTAAAAATCTATGAAAAGCAATTATAAAGAAGGATGGTGACCAACTTCTTAGTGCATCCTGAGTGTGTGAAGAAATAGGTTTGGATGGAAGGTGCATTCAATAGGGACTGCTGTTAGAGATCAGAATTGCTCAGTGAAAGATGTTAGATCTTTTCCAGTGGTCTTTAGAGAAGCAGAAGGCACATCTATGCTGTACATGTGTGACCTACCTAGAGTCAAGTGTTTGCACGATGCCTTAAATTTCTACATAAGGCAAGTTCTGAGTCTAGTGCTAGAATGTTGTAAAATAAGGCATAAGGATTAAAATAATAATTTATATCCAATATGAATGTTTTTAAAGTAATAATTTACATCCAATATAAATACTTGCTTTGCATAGTAATTCAAAAATATTTTTTCAAAAGTGACAATGTACCACTTACATATAAGTGATCATGTTATAGTTTATGTAATATTAAATATTAACCCATTGCAAATATAGATTCATAATACAGATTCAGATCAGTCCTGAAGGGCTCTTTTCTCCATGAAGGTGCAGCAACGTGAAACATGCCTTCAGGGACACACATACAGACACACACACACACACACACACACATGCACGCACGCACACACGTGCGCACACACCATTCTTCCTTTACACTTGTGCGTGAAAGCCTTTCGGTGACAGGTGATTGGATTGCTAGTTTATTTTGGTAATTAAGGTAAGGATGCACTTACGGACTTCCCTTCCAGCCATCACTGCATTCATTGCAACCAAAGCAAGGCCAGGAAAAAAGCTCTATGGAATTGGGGATGGGGGGAAAATGTTCAGAAAACACGTGGTGGAAAGAAAACATGGGCTCCGGGTTGTGAGAAGTGACGAGTGGGCCAGGAGCAGAGCGGTTGGGGCTGAACTGATGTTCTGCTCTGCTTCCTGGTCCACCAGCTCTGGATGTGGAGAGAAGAGCAGGGGGCAGGGGCTGGAAGCATTGGCTCTGGGGACAATATCATTTTCTGGTGTAAGTAACAGGTATAAACTCTGCTTCCCTATCAGGAACCAAATTATCGCACTGTTTGATGTTTTAGAAGAGCATTTGTAGAATGAATGACACAGCCGGGGTGTCAGCTCATTTATGAAACGATTCATTTGGAACCTGTTTACAGTACAGTTTCAACTCACTTGTATGTGTACATACACAGATATAGTCATGATTTTTTTAGAATAAATGGGGCTTTTTTTTGCCTTATCATTTTCTTTCTAATCCCCCATTGCCATCTCATTTAACTTTGAACTCCAGTTGGCAGATGTTAATACATCCTTATTCAAGACAAGTGTTTTGGATCATTTCATGCATCCTTCCATATGGTAATGGAAAGTTTTAATTGCTTCGAGTGAGCTATCTGATCAGTCTATTTGCCCATTTTCTTTCAGAGGATAAAAGTGTATTTGTTGGACTCTGAATGCAAGGCAAAATGGGAAGCCCACATTTAATATCCATTGGGTACAATTAATATATTAAATATCATAATTGTAGCCTTTCCAAATCATTATTTTTTAATGTAGTTAAATACAATTCATTAGCACAGTGCTGAAAATAGCAGTGGCATTTACCTTGCTGCAGCGGCTCGTGATCACCAGGTTCCCAGCCTGCTGAGATTCCTGAGGCTCTGTTCAGGAGGAACACAAGACAGGCACAGGTTCTGCCCTGTGCAGGGCAAACGATGAAGGGGCTTCTGCCGGAGAAGATGGTGGCCTTGTCGAACTGGGGCTAGCTCGCTCTACCTGGCTGCCCACCCTACCTGCTGCCCACCCTACCTGCCTGCCCACCCTATCTGCCAGGCCACCCTACCTGGTTGCCCACCCTACCTGTCTGCCCACCCTGAACTTGGCACAGCAATCAGCTCTGAGAAGGCACAGAGGGGCATTTAGGGGTTCATTATATCCTTTTGGCCTTTATTTCCCTTTGCTTACCAGATTGTCTATAGAGGAAAACATTAGCAACTAATAAGAAAACAAGTGCTGGAGGTGTGTGCACTCCTCCTTGGCCTTACTGGATAAGCCTGGAACATGAGTTTGCAGAGATGGTGTGAAGATGCAGGTCCCTCCAGCTTCCCTCCCGCTTCCCCTCCTCTCTCTTCTTCCTTTTCATTTTGCACCCATGCCCGAAACTGTCTTTGTGCTGTCTTCTATCCAGTTTGTTTTCCTTTGCTTCCACCTCTTCTCCCCTCTTCTCATTGTTGATTCTTCCGTATTTGTGTTCTCAAACTGAAGTCCCAGGCAGAACCCTTCGCAACCCTTTGCATTCTAGGTACACAGGTGTAGGTAGCTATCAGGCCTCAGGACCCTGAGATGCTTTGCCTGGGCCCGATGGTGCTACAGGGTCCCTGGCTGCGCACTGGGCAGTGTGAGTGTGGGGTCAGGATACGCTAAACTTTCCTCACATCGGGTATTGCAGGACAGGGGGGTCACGGGACGTGATGGAGGGCTTCCCAGCCCACTGCTCAGCTGAGGTGCAGTTTGCACCGTCTCCCTTCCCTCAGGCACACGCAGTTCCTCCCTGGGGGCCACCTGAGGTCCCTCTTCTGCCCCTTCCCCAGGCCTGACAAGTGCACATGTGGCTGCTCTCGGGAAGAGAAGCAGAGAAGGGCTTCTGTGGGGCCTTTTCTTCTCTGTTGGCTTACATTCAGCTGTTTTCTTTTTTTTTATTAAGAAATTTATTTGTTGAACAATCAAACATGCTTCTAATGAAAAATACAATGTATATATAAGTTCTGAATATACACTGGCACACTGTTGGTGGAGCTGCAGACTGGTACAGACTCTCTGGAAAGCAGTGTGGAGAATCCTCAAAAAACTAGGGATGAACCCACCATATGATCCTGCTATTCCTCTCCTGGATATTTTTCCAGGGGATTTAGAATCAGCACATTATAGTAACACAGCAACATCTATATTCATAGCAGCTCAATTTACTATTGCTAGACTATGGAAAGAACCCAGATGTCCCTCACTGGATGAATGGATCCAAAAACTGCGGAACATATATACCATGGAATTTTACTCAGCAATTATAAATAATGATGTTGCAGCCTTTGAAGGTAAATGGATGGCTATGGAAGAAATTATGCTGAGTAAAATCAACTTAACCCAGAGAACCAAGGGTCAAATGTCTTCACTCATCTGTGGAGACTGGAGCTAGACCCTGGCCTTTGAGAAAGGAGGTCAATTCTCAAGATTTAAATTCAGAAAACAGCTGTTTTCTTTACACCAAAAGAAAGTGTAGAACTTCCTAGAACTCTGTTTCCAGGTCTGCTCTTGGGGAAGCCTTCGAGAAGATAAGGACTACCCATTCTCTTCCTCACTTTGGGGCTCTTTGGGTGGCTCGTTTTCTAAATCATCAGTTATGCTGATTATTATTATTATTTTTATTTGTTCAACAGTCTTCCATATTGGAGGGAATCATTACACATTCGTGAATATATGGATATCGGCAAAGTTAAGTTAAGGCTGATCCCAGTCCATGGTCTCCCTGCCTTGGACCACTCCCTGCTCCCATGTCTCCCCTACTTTCCCCTCATGTTAGTTGGGCTTCTCATGGGAGTTTAGGGTTCCCAACTGCATTGATACTCCCCCTACTCCCTCCCTCCATATCTGGAGACTAGAGTACAATCTAAAACAGAGCGAAAGTTAGCTAAGTTCAATAATAAACTCAACAGAGGTGAATTTTTATTTAAGCAGTGAGAACCATAACTATGAAGCTGGGGGGAGAAGGGAGGGGAGGGAGGGATTGAGGGGTTATCAATATGCTGTTATATTTTAAAAAATTATTTTAAGAGAGAGATGGATAGTGAGAGAGAGAGAGACAGACAGAAAGAGAAAATCAATTTTATTTAGTTTTTCATGTAGCCTTCATGCTCTGACACTTCATTGTGTATGTGGTGCTGGGGTTTGAACTCATGTCCTTGTGCATGCCAAGCAAGCACCATAACCTCTGAGCCACCACTCCAGCCCCAAGCTGTTTATTTATTTTTTTTATTTTATTTTTGAGCAACCTTACAAAATTTTAACAAAATAATATAAAATGTGTATATATTCTGGATATTGCATTTATCCCCAGGAGGGCCCCCCCAATTACCCTCCCTTATCCCTCCCTTCCCCTTCCCACTATAACTCTAAAAAAAGTATTAGATTGTAAAGCATTACATCTTATCTGGATTTAACTCATGCTACTAGACCAACTTTCTCATTGTCCAGGGTCTAGTCCCCACCTCCACAGATGAGTGGAGACAATCGACCCTTAGATCTCTGGGTTAAGCTGAT